>SKCR01035307.1:0-212061 GCA_019454045.1 Zanthoxylum bungeanum | reverse complement strand
CCCAACCAAGCCCATTATGCCCAAATATAATATTACAAGCCCAATTTAACAATTAAGCCCATTAATTTAAATTTCAATATCCCAAATTTTAAAATTCAATTATTAAAGTGTAAAACTAAGATTAATACATTAAACAAAATATTTCAAAATACCAATTTAATTTATTAATCATCTATTGTTCAAAACATATGTCCAACATTAATTTGAACAAAAATCAAGTCCATTTTCATGTCCATTAGTATTCGGCCAAGTGAGATTTTTGTGTCGATTTGTTTTTCAATCCGATTGAATCACTAATCTACGTCCCGTATACGTTTTAAGTCATCCAATGACCTTGTACACAAAAAATTCCAACACATCCAATGTTCATACCCATTCGGCCAAGGTTACATTTTTGGGGAAAAATCATCCAATGCATTTTTCTAAAATTGATTCCATATAATATCATTCTATATACATGTAAGCATACTCATTCATCAATTTCACAAGAACATGCTTCAATCAATTTTACCCAAATTTTAACCTAATATATTTCATGCTTAAACATAGCTCAATGATACCATTGTTGGTTACTAAATTAGTCCCAAGGAAAGATTAAGCTTATGAAATACAACAAAATGAATATATATAATAAAACTTGAAGCATGGCGGAATCATACTTACAAAGCTTTTGTGATGAAAAGATGAACAAAGGTTGAAGCTCCAAGATCCTTGAAGTTTCGGCCAAGAGGAGAAAAGAGTTGAAAGCTCCAAGCTTTGTGTATTCCAAGCTCCAAGGTGGTTTCCCTATCACCTCCTTTGATTCCTCGCTTGTGCTAGCAAAAAAAATGGAGATGAGAAAACAATTTTCTGCCTTGTTGGTGCAGCTCACGGCGTGAGAGAGAGGAAGAGAGGAGAGTGTTTCTTTTGATTTTGTTTCCTTTGCATGCCAAAAAACGTGAATGACCAAGGAAAATGAAAAGTGAAGTGATATCTAATACCAAAAGAATTTTTAATGCAAAAAATCCTTCCAAAACCGTGCATGGCTTTCCCTCCAAAATGAATCCATCATTTGCTATCATTACCATACTTTGAGATTAGAGACAATGCATCATCCCTCAAAGGTGACTAGATACATTCACTATCTATTCGTATTAAGTAATGAGATATCGCGATGTGATTTGCTTATCACTCGATTCAAAATACGAATGTGTCCGCAAGCACTTTCGGGCTCGGTTTCGTTAATTCCAAATTAACGAATTTCCGTCGCGACGTGAATTAAATAATTACGCCTTGCGAAATTACTATTCAGTTCGCTAATGAATTAATTCTAAATTAATTCGTTTGCCCGAATTAAAATCGATTTTAATTCCGCGTCGAAATCTAATTTCGTTTAATATATATCGAATATATTATTTTATCGATTAATTCCAGATTAATCGATCTCTCTCTCTCTCCTAATAAGGCATTTTATCCAAGATAAAGTTTCTCCGTTATTAATCCAAGATTAATAAAGTTCGAATCAAACATCATAGGTGAATCTTCAGGAAGCGACCCAAGAGATCTCCGGATATGTTGGCAGTAAATACGGTCGTTGGATAATCCAAACACGTACGTACCTCGTACTACGTTTTTACCGATTTACAAGACAAGGTTGGCTTCTAGCAAAGCGCCATGCCTACCCAATTCTCCAGAAATATTCTTACTGGAATATTAGATCTATATCAAGCGTAGTATACCGTAGTATTGCGTACATCGATCCAGTATCGGACGATCACATGTTAGGCCTGGGGCTGGAAATGTGTCTGCCCCGTACGAAACATATATCGGACATCAAGCAACTAGTCTTTAAATCGGGCAATACTGACCTAGTCATATTGTCCTGACGGTTGCAACCTTTTATAGAGCACTAGTTCTGTATCCTGCGTGATCATCAACTCATATGTCTGAAGTGACACTTCCATCTTGACATCACACCCAGTGCACTACGCTTCCTGATAACCCAGAAGAGGTGAACACAGAACCAGTTAAGGTCCCCCAACCACCAAAACCAAAGTTTACCTATTGTCGTAAGTACTAGCGATGCAAGTCTCAGGTTAAGACCATATACACCTACCCTGATGCGGCCTCCCATAGACACGCAGACATACTACCAATGGGATTCCGCGGGGTCTATCCAGAGCGAAGCTGTTTTCCGTACCATCGGTAAAACACAACCTCATATCGCACTTGCATAAGTATCCTATACTTAAATATATGAGAACTATGCCATTGTGCCCTCACAACATGCACAAGTGCAATACTAGTCTATTCCGCATTATCGATGTCCGATCTCGATAATACTCCGACTAGGGATATTTAATGATTTAAACCTTTATGTATGGATACTGTCTCATATCATCTCAATACGGAATTAATCATATGGACTTTCGCCATTTATATATCAAAAGTAAATAAATACAAAACGGCAAAAGGCAATTTCATTATCACATAGTTAATTTTGTACAATAATACATATCATTTACAAAACAGTGACGCTATGGGTCATAATGTCTAACAAAATCATCAAGGTCTTCTGGGAAGGCAAAGGAAAACCCTAAGATGTCTGCATACAGTGTGGAAAATGGGGTCACTGGAAGCGTGACTGCCGTGAGTATAAGGCGCACATGAAGGAAGTGAAGGCGGGCAAGGCTCTGGCTTCAGATATGTTTGTTATTGAAATAAACATGTCTACTTCAAGTTTTAAAATTGGATTTTTAATTCTGAATGTGGAACTCATATATGTACTGATGTGCAAGATCTGTGGATTAACATGAGACTGGCCTCAGGCGAGATTGACCTACGAGTTAGAGATGGGACCAGAGTCATTGTTTTAGCTGTAGCGACCTATATTTTGGAACTGCCCTCAGGGCATGTACTTACTTTATCAAACTGTTATTATGTACCTAGTTTGACTAGAAACATTATCTCTGTATCTTGTTTGACCCAAAGCGGGTATACTTTTGTATTCTGAAACACTAGGTGTTTTGTTTATAAAGATGATTTTGAGATATGTATCGCTGATGCCAATAATGGTCTTTATATTTTGAATATAAATGAATCTCAAACATATAATATGACAAAAAAAAGGCTCAAAATGAGTAAAACAGAGATGAAACTTATTCGTGGCATTGGCATGGGACACATTAACAAGACTCGCATATCCACGCTTTCGAAGAGTGGATACTTGGACGGATTTGATCCTAATTCATATGATGTCTGCGAATCTTGTTTATTAGGCAAAATGCCTAAAACGCTTTTTAACGGTAAATATGTGCGTGCCACCGAACTGTTAGGCCTCGTTCATAGTGACGTATGTGGACCCATGTCTAGCAAGGGTAAAATGGATATGAATATTTCGTAACCTTTACGGATGATGCATTGCGTTATGGTTATGTGTATCTTATGAGACACAAGTTAGAAACTTTTGAGAAATTCAAAGAGTTTCCACACGAAGTAGAAAAATAGACTGGCAAAGTATTAAAACATTACGGTCGGACCGTGGTGGAGAATAATTGAGCAATGAGTTTCTCGATTACTTGAAAGAGTATGGTATTCTTTCACAGTGGACTCCTACCGGAACACCTCAATTGAACGGCGTGTCTGAACGGAGAAACCAAACTTTGTTAGACTTGGTAAGGTATATGATGAGTCGCACTGAGCTACCAATTCCCTTCTGGGGATACGCATTGAACAGTACAATACTTATTTTGAATAAGGTTCCATCAAAGTCTGTTGGACAGACTCCATATGAAATATGGACAGGAAAGAAACCGGGTTTCTCATTCCTGAAAATTTGGGGATGCTTGGCATATGTTAAACGTTTGGATGGTACCAAATTAGAACCCAAATCGGATAAGTACCTATTGTAGGGGTTGGTGCTCAGAGCGCCAATTCCCGGTTGTATTTTGTTAAATACTTCTGTAAAACATTATTATTAGTAATAATATATGCAGTTTCTATAATATAATCTAATCTTTTATATGGTAAAGACGTAATGACCCTAGAATGATTAGTCATGATACAGTTGCAAAAGCGTCGCAACGGACATTGAGTCGTATCATGACGTTGTCATTCTCAGACAGTTCCTGGTCAAGGTTTACACTACTTGGTCAGTATAGTAAACCCGTTGAGACCGGTACATGTCGTATACTGGAATATATGATTCCAATGGTTTCTCAATGAACCATAAGTCTTGGAGACTAGTATAGACGTGTAGGTGTTTATAGTGGATAAACACTGAACGACTCACCGAAGATTCTTAATGGATGGTACACCAGCGTCAATAAGAATCTTCTTGGGTTGAGTAGCACTTGTGATTCTTAGACTTGAGATGCCATTGTGGGCACATGAGACATATTCTACACTTAGATGGCAGTCACGTCACCGATCTATTTAGATCAGACCTCCGCCTGTTCGTTGGGTGTAGATAGATCCTCAGGGTGTCCTATGTGTGTCAAGAAAGGATCCGTCAGTTCTGTGTACCAGAGCATAGGTAGTCCATATGATTAGCAATCAGATAAAACCATGGGCCCGTGGTAAGTTTAGAAGCTAGTTATAAACATTCTTTTTGAGATTGCTAATAGAATAGTCGACTGGATAATCCCGATAGAGATTTGACGTTCATATCTATATCTCTGGGATTTATCCGGATACCTGTGACGGAGGAATTATACATTTGCGATGACCTCGACCTGTATGGTTTAGCGAGATTATCCGTGATCGTCATAATCTACGGGTGGATAGATTATGGACATGAAATTTGATTTCGTGACGGATATACCTGAACCTAGAGAGTCTCAATAATGAAACATACTCATTGAGCACTAGAGCAACATAAATAAATAATATTGATTATTATAAAGTCGTTTAAAGGTTAAACGCAAGATACGTGCAAAAGGGACCCGATAATCATTTACGTAATTATTGTGTATTTACATTTAATACTTGATTAAATTAAGTACACATTAATTAATAGTCAAAATGAGATATTTGACTTATTTCCTAAATGAATATATGTTTTTAATATTTAATGTAAATATTATACATATATTTAATATATTTGTATTTGATTAATTAATTAATTATTTAATTGTTAAATGATAAATTAATTAAAATATAAATATTTTACTTTAGGATATTTAAAATAAATGACTTTAGTTGCCATAGTTGACTAAAATAAATATCTAATAAAGGTTATAAAAGATATTTATGCAAGTTGATTTACTAATAATGCAAATGAAATTGAAATTACAATTTTGGTGAATTTGGTATGCTAATTTCGGCCATAGTGCAAAAGTTGCACATATAAATTGTTTTTTCATTTTTCATTTCATTAACCTAATACACTTTATACAAACAAACTCCATTGAAGAAACTTTGAAAGCTTGAGAGAAGAAAGACTTATCAAAGAAAAAGCTTGGAATTTAGTAAGTTTTTCAAACTTACTATTAGAGAGGAATATGTTCCTTAGGTTCTAGGCTTCAACATATGTTGTTCTTAGATAATTTCTTTCTTTATTTCTTTGTGTTTTTGTTGATGGAAGTTTGAATGAAGTGTTGAGCATGTATGGTGAAGAAAGAATGTAACTAGTGTAGTTATATGTATTCTTTTAAGGTTTATGAAACCAAGTTGCTATTCTAGAGTTGTTGACCCACTCTTAAATGACCTAGATTTGATCTTGAGTTGTTTCATTGTGTTGAGACTTGAATTGGATGAAAGATTGATGATTGAAACATTTGATTTAATGTAATTAGCCTAATTTGTCCAATTTGTGAAAATTGAAAAATTAGGGTTTCTAACTAATTCCAAATTTGGGGGTTTTCATATATGTTGAGCATTTGGGTGTGTATATGATGCATGCAAAGTTTCATGTTGATTGGATTACATTTAGATGTGTTTTGAGACATGGAATGACAAAGTGCACAAATGTGCATCCTTGTGAGGCTCTCGGCTTTGGAGTCTAAAATTGGGGATTTTGGTTGCTTTGGTGTTTTGATGTTTTGAACATCACAAGTTCATCTTAGAAATGATTTAGAATCATTCAAAATTGATTGGATCAATTTCGGACTAAAACGGACAAAAATACAAAGCAAGGGTATTTCGGTAAATTCACCTAAAAATGTTTTATTGAATTTATTTTCATAATTTGATTATTGGAATATTAAATAAATATGTTTATTTAATTTATCCGAGAAAAAGTTTTGAAATCTGAAAATTGGATTTTCACCGCTTCCGCTGCGTTACCGGATTCACCCCTAAATAACCCCTTCACCTATTTGTAGGTTATCCTAAGGAAACCAAAGAATATTAATTCTACAACCCACAAGAGAACAAGGTATTTGTTGCTCTCCATGCGGTTTTCCTCGAAAAGGAATTCCTAAATACAGTGGTAAATGGGAGGAAAGTAGAACTCGATGAAAATCGTAGTGATACTGTTCCTAGCACAGATTCCCTTACGGAACACGAACAGTTCATCAGGGATGAGACTGTACCACAATTTTCTAATACACAAGAACCGTGTAGATCGGAGAGAGTCAGAAAACAACCTAATAGGTATGGGTTTCTAATCTCGCCTCACGTAGATATTAATCTTATTGAGGATAATGAGTCGGCTACGTATGAGGAAACGATATAAGGTATTGACTCCGCTTTATGGCAACAGGCCATGAAGTCCAAAATGGATTCCATGTATACTAACCAAGTTTGGGCACTGGTTGATGCACCATAAGGCGTTAAGTCGATTGGTTGTAAATGGGTCTTCAAGAAGAAGACAGACATGGATGACAACATACAAACGTACAAAGCTAGGCTTGTAGCGAAAGGGTATCGTCAACGACATGGTATCGATTACGATGACACTTTTTCACATGTTGCCATGAATAAATCCATTCGGATAATGCTTGATATTACTACATATTTCGATTATGAAATATGGCAGATGGACGTCAAAACCGCTTTCATTAATGGAAACCTTTTGGAGGATATTTATATGCAACAACTTGATGGTTTTGTCGTGCCAAAACATGCAAACAAGGTTTGTAAGTTAAATCGATCCATTTATGGATTGAAGCAAATATCGCGTTCTTGGAACCAACCTTTTTGATAAGATCATAAAAGAATATGATTTCATACAAAACGAAGATGATTCTTGTGTATATAATAAGGTTAGTGGGAGCGCACTGACATTCATTATCCTTTACGTTGACGATTTATTGCTTATTGGCAATGACATTCCCATGCTACAATCGGTGAAAGCTTGAATTTCATTAAAATTCTCCATGAAAGATCTGGGAGAAGCAGCCTTTATTTTGGGAATACGAATGTACCGGGATAGATCTAGAAATCTGCTTGGACTCTCCCAAAGCTCGTACATTGACAAAGTATTGAAGAGATTCAACATGGATCAGTCTAAGAGGAGACTGCTTCCAGTGTCACATGGCATCTCTCTATCTAAGGACTTGTGTCCTAAAACTCAAGATGAGAGAGATAACATTAGTCGGATCCCGTTCGCTTCTGCAGTCGGATCAATCATGTATGCCATGATATATACACGACCTGATGTCTCATAAGCTTTGAGCATGTGCAATCGCTATCAGGCCGATCTAGGTGATGGTCATTGGATTTCTATTAAGAACATCCTTAAGTATCTTAGACGAACTAAGGATGCTTTCTTAGTCTATGGAGATGGAGGACTTGAGGTGACTGGGTTCACCGATGCAAGTTTCCAAACCAATAAAGACGACTATAAGTCACAATCTGGGTATATATGTTGTTTGAACAACGGAGCAGTGAGCTACAAAATCTTCCAAGCAAGAGACTGTTGCTGATTCAACAACAGAAGCGGAATATATCACTACAGCCGAGGAAGCAAAAGAAGCAGTTTGGATCTGTAAATTCCTAATTGGATTACGAGTAATTTCGTTAGCAGCTGAGCCCGTTCCTTTGTATTGTGACAATAACGGGGCTATAGCGCAGGCTAAGGAACCACGGTCTAATTAACGATCCAAGCATGTACATCGATGTTTCCATCTGATTCGTGAGATCATACATCGTGGCGATGTGAAGATCAAAAAGATCGCTTCAGATGACAACATTACAGATCCACTGACGAAAGCTATTTCTCAACAGAATTTTGAGCGACACGCACATAGTTCAGGTGTTAGATACTTGAGTGATTGGCTATGAGCCAAGTGGGAGATTGTTGGACAATTATGACCCATAGCATCACTATTTGTAAAAGACATTGTGGTTTTTTGTACAAATTAACTATGTGACAAAAGAAATTGCTTTTTTATCATTTTGTAATTGGATTACTTGAATATATATAAATGATAAAAGTCCTTATGATTAGTTCCAGATTAATAAGATATAAGACGGTATTGATCCATGAACGGTTTAATCATTAAATATCTCTAGTTGTAGTATTATCGAGACTGGACATCGATAATGCGGAATATACTAGTATTACACTTGTGCACATTATGGAAGCTTAACGACATAGTTCTCATATATTTAAGTATATGATAATTATGCAAGTGTGATAGGAGGTTCTGTTAGCCGTTGGACCGGGATCAGCTTCGCTCTGGATAGACCCATCGGAATCCCATTGGTAATATGACTATGTGTCTATGGGAATCCGCATCAGGGTAGGTGTATGTGGTCTTAACCTGAGACTTGCATCGCTAACACTTACGAAAATTAATACGCCTTGGTTTTTGTCGTCCGGGGCTTTAACAGGTTATGTGTACGCCTCTTTTGGGTTTACTGAGAATCGTAGTGTATTGGGTGTGATGTCAAGATGGAAGCATCACTTCAGTCATATGAAGATGATGATCACGCATGGATACAGAACTAGTACTCTAATATGCTGTGACTATAGGGATAATGTGACTAGGTCATGATTATCCGATTAAAGAGACTAGTTGCTAGTGATCCGATATATGCTTCGTACGGGGCATACACAATTCCAGCCCCAGACCTAGCATGTGACATCCGTTACTGGATCATAATATGTTATACATAGTATACTATGCCTGATATAGATTGTATATTCTTCGTTGAATTTTTCTGGAGAATTGGGAAGGGATAATGCTTTGCTAGAAGCCAACCATGTCCTGTAAATCGGTGAGAATGTGGTACGCAGTACGCACGTATCGGATAGTCTGACAACCGGATTTACTGCCAACATATCCAGGGATCTCTTGGGTCGCTTCCCAAAGATTCACCGATGACATTTAACTCGAACAGAATTAATCTGGGATTAATTATGAGAGAGAGAAAATTAATCTGGGATTAATTATGGCAATAATTTATTTTGGATAAAAGTCAAATAGAAGAGAGAACGGGATTAATTTGGAATTAATCGTTTAAATAATATATTGGATATATTAATTGAAATAGGATTTCAATGCGGAATTAAAATTGGATTTTAATTCGGGCAAATGATTAATTTGGAATTAATTCGTAAGCGACTTTCGTAATAATTTTGCTAGGTATTATTATTAAATTAAATTGGATTTAATTATGTCGCAACGGAAAATTCGTTTAGTTCATAATTAAACGAACCCGAGCCCGAGCGAAGTGGTGTGTTTAGTTAGCCGACTTAAATTTGGAATTTAAAAGTGGTGGGACCGACTTCACTTACATCAACTTGTTGGACATTTGATGGAAGTGGTTAGGCTTGAATTATGGATTTGATTTGTTGGCAAGTAAGGCTTGGCTTTACTTATAAAACACTCAAACCAAAAGCAACACTCAACCTTTGTATAAATTAATTAAGTCAACTTTGGAAGTGTAATAAGTTACTATTCACAACATTCTCTATTCTCCTTCCTCCTTCATTGCTGTGACTTCTTCTTCTCGAAAGGAAAGTTTTGTTGCAAATTTTTTTTTAAGCTAGCACTTAAAGAGAAAATCAAGGTGATAGGGAAACTCACCCTTGGGTTGGATTCACTCAAAGAAAGCTTGGAGCTCTTAACAAACATCAAAGATTTTCAAATTCTCATCCATTCATTGTAAGTAATTTTCCGCAACTTACTTTGTTTTATTCACACAATGTCATGACTTAGAGACATTTGGCATGTCTAGGACACTTACTATTTAAATGATAAATACACTTGAAAAATATATATTATACGTACTTATCACACCCCAAACTTAATTTATTGCTTTTCCTCAAGCAACGACGAAACAAAAATAACAAAATAAATAACAAATAGAATAACTAAGCCAACTCATAGAGATCACAATTGTATTAAGCATATTTCACTAGCCTTAAACCTCTAGGTGACTCTGGTGGACGAGTTATAGTCTCGTAAGGGTTTACAACGACGACACCCATAAATATTATCTAAAACTACTAAATAAATAAACTTAAAAAAATACAACAAACTTAAGATGGTCAAATTCTCACAATAATGCCTCAAAGATCGCTATAATGCCTCATATATCTTGACTTTAACATTTATTGTTGTTCTTTTTTTTTTTTTCCTTTTTATTGAGCTTTCACCATATCCATTTAGGTAACATTTCTCCTCATGGTAGTTGTACACTTTTCTATAGGTAGTTTCACACCTAAACTTTGTATGTGGCTCTTTGATATGCTACCTTCATGCAATTTTAAGATAGAGATTGATATATAGGCTAATGGTCATTCAATCATTTCAATTATCTCAATTCATACTATTTCAATCTCAAATTTCAAGTATAAACTATAACAAAATTGATGTAAGTGCTTGAATATGAAAAGAAATATATGGACAAACTCAATTTTATAATTCAACATTAACATCTATCAACATTTATCATTTTATAAGATCCAATTTTTTTTTAACGTATATCAAATCTATATTATAGGCATGTGATATGTTTACCAAAATACGATTCAAAATAAAAAAAAAAAAAAATTAAATTTCTTATTCCCTACCATCAAACTTAAAATTAACATTGTTCTCAATGTTGAAAAATAAATGGACTATCAGGAGGTCTTGTAGGATGTCTGACTTGGAATGGTTGTGACATTCTATCAAGCTCATAGGCGATGTCAATGATGCTAACTTCCTTGTGTGTGATGTGTCTCCTTGTATAATGAGATTGCCAATGGGATCTCTGAGATGCTCTTACCTAACTATTTTTTCCACAACTTCCTTATATATATATATACTAGATAAATTGAGGGTTTTCATGATCAATTCTAGACTTTATTTACTCATGTTATTCAATAGACACATCAGCCTCTATATGTGGCTCCATCTCTCTTCCCTTTATGACATTTGTGTACTTCTCTCGACTCTATAGGTCATCTTTAATGCACTTGGTAGTGTCCATTGTAGTATATAGCTCTGGTTAATAGCTATCTATCTCACTTGGGCTTCCAGTATTTTAAAAAATGTTGTATGATTCTGAAGTGATGCTTTAAGCCTAGAAAACTCGACCTTCTACTTTCGACACATTTCATCATTCACCTGTATTATTGTAGACATTATATTTTTATGCATAGTTCGATGATGTGTCTCTTGTATGGACACTTCTGAAAGCTTGAAAAGTTATAAGGGTGAATACTAGGAGGGGAAAAAACCTAGAGGACCCAAGAAACACAACTAAATTCCAGTAAGACATATCCTATGTCCGGCCTACTATCTCTCTTACTAGAATGACCGGTCGGATATACCCTAAAAACCCTAAATCTGACCGGACATGATACTATTGTCAGTGAGTGTAATGATTGTCAATCATTGGAATCACGGATCTAATTGATTTCCAGACGGACATAAAATTCAAAATACATGTCCAGCCGGATATATAACTAAAAATATATATCATGCCGGACATGTATCCAACTACATCAGTCTGTCAATGACTATACAAATCTTCATTTATAGGAATTGGGAGCATGAATATGTCAGGCCATATGTATATCACAAGTTGTACATCCAGCCGAATATAAATCAAGTTGTAATTGACATTACTTATTGACAATCACGGGAGAGAGGGAAGGGATTTTTTATCCCCTTCTTTTCTCAGCTCTTAATTTCCATTCTTAAAACCCTTCTTGACACTATAAAAAGAGGACTGCATTCCCTTCACATACAACTTTTCGAAGCCAAGAAACCACCTGCAACAACATCCTGATATAATCTGACACCCTATAGAATTCTTTGGTGCTTTCCTCTTTCTAGCAATCAACCAAGCAACGATCCAGCATTCAAGGGTTTCTTTATGAGCCAAACTATAGTGAAAGATATGACCTGAGGGCGCCCTTTTATTTTCAGACTCATATTTCTTTTATCCATATTCTGAACCAGTTTATCTGGCCGGATGTGATATACATCCAGCCGGATATACACCATATCCAGTTGTATATGGACCTTGGTATATAGAATGAAAATTCGGACATAAATTCCATAATCGATTTCAAATAAATGGTAATATGATTTGCACTTGAGATACAATACCACGTACCATTATGAGATAACCATATACGATGATCAAATTAATTTTAATCATTTACGCTATATCCTATTTGTTTACTGTTAATCACGTATTATTTTATTATAAGTATGCCTTTGTTTCTTTGGCTTACATGTTGTCTTATGCATGTTTTCATGTTTTTGTTATTGTTTCAACCTATAATAGTTACGTTATGTATTACTTCACCATTGAACATGATTCTGGGTTCCTACCCATGATACATATCCGATCAGATTTCCTGCATGTCCGGCCAGAGATAGATGCATTTGTGTATATCTGGCCCGGCCTCCCCGAGGCTAGGCCGATGATGGACATACTCCGTCTCTGTCCGTATATGATTAGATTGTTGTTATTATATCTTTTGGTCATTGGTATGTTATCGCATCGCTATTATAGTTGTTGTCTTATTATCGTGTATGAATCTGTAGTTATTTAGTTTATGTGCTTATCCCTGTAATTGCATTATTTTCTGCGTTATCTTAGTCATTGTATTTTTACTGCTTATGATTATGATCATTTTATTTATGCATCATTTGACATTCTGGGATTCTATTTTGTTGTTTATCGATGCATCTATTGTGATGAAACCCTATTTTTGTGCTTCTGGTATGTGTAGTTTATCCGGCCAAGCTTCAAGTAAGTCCGGCCAGATATGAATTTGTTAAACATATTCGGTCAAGCCCTATCAAGGCCAGGCTCATGAGATGCATGCCCATATTTATTTCATTACCATTTTCTTATCAACTGTTGTAATAATGTAGAGATATTAACTTGTTTTACTTATTTATTATTGTGCAACTCGTATGCCTTTAATCCGCTTTTGTGTGTGAAATTATATTATAAGATTTTATGATACCTCATTTAAGTGTGAATATTATACTGGCATCAGTAAGGGACCATTCTGAATCCAAACCTGGTTTAAGGTCGAACATTACGAGGGGTGTAGTGCGGCCTTAAAGCATTCCCAGTGTCTCATACTTGGTGGCAACTCCCTTATTCTCCGGTTAGTCCTCCCACGGGGCCATATGTTCTCTCTAAGTGCCGCGAGCCCAACAATGACGTGGTCGCCGACGCCATAGGCATAGTGGTAAACCTTACTTCGCTTCTATATACTATTTCTCCTAAAGATAACTTTTGTTCATTAAGAATTTCTTGATCTTGTGGTGGATAAAAAGGATATAATGGTTTAGTGGGATATGCATGACCCTTCATTGTTATGTCATGTAAAGTTTTGATGGTTCTGCCACCCAGAATTGTAGTCGAAGGTGCAATAAAAACTAGAGTGGCTGCCTTCAAATATCTCACAATTCATTATTGTGCTCTGAAAGGCTTGAGCATTCATGGCATCAAGTTTTTTATTAATAATTTCCAACAAGTGTTATATTCCACTAACATAGGGTGTAGCATGATCTCTCATACCTCTTGGTTCTCTCATCGGCCATTGATACTCTATTATTTGGAACACCTGGAAAAGAAAAATAAAAAGAAACTAAAAGTAAATAAAAAAGAAAAAGAAAAATAAACTAAAAGAAAAATAAAAAATAAAAATAAAAATAAAAGAAGCTCGACTAAGATTGATTACTCTAATATTAACAAAAATAAATAATTCCCTGACAACAGTGCCAAAAACTTGATAGCGATTTTGTATATTATGCAAGCGCATGTATCGTACAAGTAATATATAAAGATAACGATCCCATGAGACATTTTTATTACTGTCAAATATAAAATTGTCTCATCTAATTTTATTTACACTAGTGATTATAAAGGAAGAGTTATTAACTAAAAATAAAGTAAATAGTAAACTTAAACACACAAGATAATAAGATAAAAAACCAAGGATCACAACTTCGGTACAATATTCCTTTAAATCTTTCTCCTCTGTTTATAACTGATCAACTGTGATGAATTATCAACCTAAAACATGAAGTTATCTACAAGTCTATTTTGATGGTTGAGTGAAACGCCCAACTTAGTTCAGTTACTGATATTCTTATGATAATTAATTTAAGTCCGACTCTTTATGATCAAGTTCTAATTAGGGCTACATACGTCATACATGTATATTCATATCTTGTACGTAAATTGATTCTAGGAATATGATCACGCGTTATCAATTCTCAATACTAACCCAAAACTCTCTTTTCCAAGTTTATTAGGGTTTACCGCAATAATCTTATTGGTGATTAAGCAATAGAACGCCTTAAGCAAACAGAATAATAAACAATCCACATAGAAGGTCACAAATCAATTATAAAATAAAATCAATTAATCAAAAGTTCATATTGAGTTCCGTTGCAATCTTAGAATAAAATCTAATTCATGATTAAGAAGATAAACAGTAACATCATGTTCAATATAATAAAAAACAAAGGATTAATAGAGAAATGATAATGAAAAAAATTATGAAGGTTGTCATTCTTCAATCTTCAAGTTTTTCAATATTCTCTTCTTAATTTTTATTTGATCATCTTGTTTTTTGTTGTTCTTGGATGGTTGTTATGTTTAGAGAGTGTTTTAACTTCAAAAGATTCTTATTTTCCATCCTAAAATCGTATGTGAAGTAACTCTAGATGTTCTCCTTATATAGATATCATAAAAACCAAGTTTCCTATTTAGTTTTAGAGTCTTGTGCATTGACATTGTGATGCTAGGCTCTTAATGTCGTGATATTGGCAGATATTGTGATATTGAGTTACTAGATGTCATGACATTGTGTTAATTTTGCTCTCTGAGTTGAAATGTCATAACATTGACTTACTTAATTTCGCGGCATTACATTATCTTCAACTTCATGATCGATTTTGGCCAAGACAAATTTCAATTCAGTCTTTGAAGTAAACTATAAAGTTGTAGATAATTGAGTCTTATTTCCAACACAACTTGAATCATCTCAATTGGACATTGTATGCAAAATTTATGGCCAAAATACTGAAAGCTGTACAAATCGAAAATTTTGGATTTTTTTTTATTTACTAAATTCACCATATAATGCATCATATTAATTCATTTAACATATTAAAGAATATAATTTAAGGATAAATTAATGATAAGTACTCATCAATTATGGGCGTTCATACGGTGGGGTCAACCCGCGACCCGACGCCACCCGACCAGACCCGGTCGTGTTTGTAAATTTATAAATATAATTTCGGGTCAAACTGAACTCGATTTGTAAAATCGGATCGGGTCGCGGGTTCAATGTAAAAAAATCAGATTTGACCCAACCCGACCTGAATTTTTAACAATTATGGGTGGGTGTGTGATTGTGAAGTTCTTACTCCCTACTAGTTCTGAAGACGTCTTGTTAGATAGGTCTGGTGGGTTCCTCATTAGATTTCTATTGCACAACATATGAATAAACTCTTCATATGCACAGCTTAGTATTTCTTGGAGTTGGGGCATTGAGTAGGCTAACAAATAGAATAAAATGAATCAGTGCTTCTTTGCTTGCTTTTTTAATATGCGTTGGTAACTTAAAGTTAACATGGAGCTCAATTTCTTATTAGTGTTGTACTATTCTTTCATTAACTTGGTTTGCTTGTTAGTCAGTTTACACATATTTACAATTTAAAAAAAATTGTTTCCAAATTTATTTTTATTTTTATAGGTAGCAGAAGATCTATATCAAGCTGGTTTCATCAGCTATCCTAGTACAGAGACTGACAGTTTTTCAGTAGGACTAACCTGCTTGTTGGTAACTTTGTCCTTTTTTTTTAATTGAGATCATTATAAGAAATTATATTTTCCGACCTGATCCACAGTGACCCGACTCGTACAAATTACACTTTTAAATTTTGGATTTCAGGTCTTTCGATCTGCATGACCCAACCCGATCGAATTTAAGAAAATTAAGAAAACCTGACCTGATTCGACTAGACCCGTGAGCACCCCTATCGTCAATCACATTTCAATACATTTGCTGTGTATTTACAAAATTGGTATGGATTGGAATTTCATTGAGAACCTTCAACTTTCCAGATGCTACAATATCTTTCACAAAACTTTCTATTATAAAGTTGTAGCATTTTTTCCTTCCGCAGTGTTGGAAATTATTGTTGTTTATTATTTGGTGTTGTTAATAACAACAATTAGTAATAATTTCATGTTGGAAATTATTAAGTTAATTATTTGGTGTTAATTAACAACAATTAGTAATGATATCATTATTAAGTAAACAACAAGAGTTGTTAATCAAATAATTAAGTAACAATAAGAGTTGTTAAGTAACAACAATTAGTGAAATGTTAAGTGGGAACAAATGGTACACCCATGATGGTAATATTTTTGGAAGGGTTAGAGAAAGTCATTATGCATCCAAATACATGTGATTAAATAGTAATCAAGGATTATAGTAATCCATGCATGTGAGCTAAAGTGACTTGTTTCTCTCCTATAAATAAGACCATTTGCTTATTTGAGTTAAGCAATCAATTAAGTTTGATTAAGAGGTCTCTACAAGAAGAAATGTATGCGATTGTGTTGTGATTAACTTAGATTTATTTCAATTAGTTTGTAAATAAATCTAGGACTAGTAATACATGTATGGTTAGATCCTAAGAGGACAAACATGTAAATATATTAGGAATTATGTTTCCTAACATTGGTATGAGAGCTTAAATGCATGTATTCTAGTTAGATTACACAAAAATTGCATGAACATGCATGAAAAATGTTGAAAATGCTTCTGGTTTTTATTTTTACAAAATGATTTTCTTCCAACTTTGGGCCATAATAACTCTCTGTAGAAAATTGATAATTGCATTTTCAAATATGTTTTTAAAACAAGGTCATGAGATCTTCAATTTGGTATATCATTTGCTTAATTTTGGATTAAAATTGAGAAAGATATGGACCGTAGAAGTTGGCTAGTTGAATCTGTTTTTCCCAAGAAAAATACTCCCAGAATAGATGTACTACATGTCATCTGCTACTTAGAGAAGAGGACGACAAGTCGTCCGTTTTCCTGTACGACAAGTCATACGAATATAAATGAAACGGACGACATGTCGTCCATGACTAAATAACTGAAAATACGGCTGAGTTTATAACTTACAACCGACATTTCATACGCTCATGGAACAGGCGGACGACATGTCATCCGCGTGTGATAGTAAACCGAGCCTGGCCGGCGCGTGAATGCGTGTGAGGGCGAGTGAGATCCCGTGGCCGGTGCGTGGCGGTGTGTGGAGGCGCGTGAGCCACTCCTGTGGCGCGTGGATGGCGCGTGGACATCCGTGTTGGCCCGTGTTGGTCATGTCTGTATCGGTTTGCTTCGGTAATTCCGATCCATCATGATTAAATATCTAGTCATTTTGCATATTGTATTAATCGGCCATGATAAATCTGTTTTATCATATAAACTTTGTGTTTATGTAAATGAATATCTTTGTGATGTTTATTTTAGTTAATGTAACTTTGTGTTTCATTATATTGATTTTTCTTTGTATTTATTGCAGAAAAATCATGCTGATCAGACAAAAAACTACAAAAAGGGTTATGACATCCGCCCACAGTGAAAATTGAAAGACATGTTGCTGGATTTGGATAAGTATCGGATGAAAGAAGATGATGATATGATTTCGCATATCATCACCATTAATAACACATTCAATCTAATCATATAAGATAATTGGATAGGTACAACCGAACAGAGTAATTGATAGGACAACGAACATACTCCTTACGAAATACTCTCCGGAATATGGCAAAAAAGGCTTACTGATGTTTGGAAATTAGTAATCGTACAAAGAACTACGTGTTCAGTATAACATAGCCATTGAGAGGTTAGCAATTGACTATCTCCGACATAAGGCAAATAATACAATTTTTCCTTGATGTCCCGGAACATTTCAAGGATCCGAAATTTGCTATAGGTTTCCCATGGTTGTCCAAGATCAATACGAGTTGCCACAAGAATTTAAGGATTCTTATCCTAAGACTTTTATTCGTTGGAACTCTAGAACCGGAAAAGTTCTAAGTGTTAGATATTAGTTTTTTCCATGATAAAACTATGTTAATGTTTATGTGTGTAATTGTTTGTTACTTTACGGCATGTAAATATTGTATTTATATATATATATATGAATGTTTCACGTTGAATATAATTTATGTAATTAAATCAATGATTGTCATGTACATTGATAGTCGCATGATTAAGATTTCTAAGAATTTATGTAATTTTTAGAAAATGATTTTACATGATTGATTATGTTGATAATATTTTTACATTGGTAATTGGATGATGATTGGACACATAGTGGCCTTTTGACTCTAACCCCATTGAAAAATCTTATTAAACATAATTCATTTCATGATAAAATAAGTCAAAAGTATTAACAATTGTGCATGAATGTCTGTAGAAACTTTGTGTTTTAATATGGCTTCCGCAACAAAGAACATTATTGCTGAACTCAACAAAGGTGAGAAACTGAATGGCGATAATTATGAATTTGGAGCATGAAAATCCAATATGTGCTAGAAGAACAAGAGGTTCTTGAAACTTTGAAAATGAGCATGGATGAACCTGAACATGGCACTACGGCCCAACACAGGCGAGACGAGAGGCTTATGAGGCCTGAAAGAAAAAGAATTTCCATTCCCCGCATTACGTTGCTGAGCAGTATGGATAATGACCTAATGAAAGAGTTCAGGAAATATGACATGGCTAAGGACATGTGGTCCACACTACTAGCTGAAACTTTGGTAGTACATCAATAAACCAAAACTCAGGTCACTGACAATCAAGTTTGACACATACAAGAAACGTCGTGAGTTCACTATGTCAAAACACTTGAGGCAAATGTCAACATGATTACTGAACTGGCAGATGCTGGACATGTTCTTACTTACGGATAAAAAAGTCCAAGCGGTCATTCGTTCTCTTCCAAATAGCTGGGAGCATATGAAGATGCATTTGACCCACAATGAGAGCATCAAAACCTTTGATGATGCTAAACGTCACCTTGAATTAGAAAGCGACCGACTTGCGGCTGCTAAGTCAAATACTGAAGTGTATATGACAGAAACTAGCAAACCTGGGGTTTTAAGAAGAAAAAAATTTCATGGTGATGGGTTCCAGTTCGGAAAAGAACAAAATTCTTCCAAGCCAGAAAAGAAACAGAAAAACCAATCAACATGGGAAAGGAAAACGTCCTACCAAAAAGAAAAACATGGCAAAGTTAAATGTTTTAACTGTGGTAAGAAAGGTCATTTTGCTCGTGACTGCACTGAGCCTAAAAAGGTGAATACCTTTCGTGCATATTTAAATGAAATATGTGTTTCAAGTTCAATCTTTCTAACTGAATCTAATCCTTTGTGGACTGTAGACTCAGGAGCCACAGACCATGTAGCGAAGGATAGAGATGCCTTCGTGGAATTTCGACGAATTTCACCTGGGGTGAAGTGGATATATGTTGGCAACAACTCACGGGTTGAAGTCAAAGGCATGGAACATGCAAGTTAGTCATGCATGGTGGAAAAACTTTACTACTACATGATGTATTGTTTGCTCCACAATTCGTCGAAATTTAGTTTCTGTGTTTGTTTGGTTAATTTAGGTTTCAATTGAACTTCCATAAATTTGGTGTTGATTTGTACTTAGGTACAATACACTATGGTTCTGGTTATTTTCTGGATGGTTTTATGTATTAAATGTTGAATGTTTTAATCACAATTCCAGTTTTTCGTTTGTTACTTCATCTGTCAGTGATGATAGTGATGTAACTGTGTGGCATGCTAGACTTGGCCACATTTGGCCAGCAAAGAATGAACAGATTAGCCAAAGAAGGCTTTCTGGGAAATATTGAGAAGGTAGAATTGTCAACCTGTGAATATTGCTTGGCTGGAAAAACTGCGAGAAAACCATTTGGAAAAGGACTAGAGCAGAATTTCCATTACAATTAATCCATTCAGATATCTGTGGTCCAATGATGTCAGAGCAGGCATGGAGCATCTTATTTCATCACATTTATAGATGATTTTACACGCTTTAGTTATGTCGATTTTTGATTGCCATAAATCTGAAGCATTAGAATGTTTCAAGAAATTTGAATTTAACAGAAAATCAATTGGACAAGAAAATTAAAGCACTACGCACTGACCGTGGTCGTGAGTACTTATCTGATCAGTTCAGAGAATTATGTGATGAAAAATGAATTAGTCGTCAGTTGACTACTCCTGCTACTCCTCAACAAAATGGTGTTGCGGAAAGAAGAATATAACTCTTCTTGAAATGGTAGGTCTATGATGGCACAAGCAAATTTGCCTATAACCTTTGGGGGATGCATTATTACTACCACACCTATATGTACTTAACCGAGTGCCATCAAATCTGTGTCCACCACACCATATGAGTTATGGACAGGTCGTAAACCAGATATTCACTTTCTAAAACTTGGGGTTGTGCGGCCTATGTTCATGTGCGTTCTCACGAACATGGAAAGTTAGGCCCAAGAGGAAAAAAATGTATCTTTATAAGATATTCTGAACAATCAAAGGATGTGTTTGCATAGGTGAACATGAAAGTGGAGGCGTGACAGAATTTGAATCACGAGATATCAATTTTTAGAAAATGATTTTCCTAAGCAGGAGAGATAGGTCAAGATTTATCTCTATATGAAACTCAAGATCACATGGATCACATGATTGGTGAACACTCGGGTTTACCTAATTCAAGTGGAGTGATGAGAGAAATTTGAGAAAACATGATGAATCTGTTTCACATGAATCTCAAAATGATGAATTAGTTTCACACGAGTCTCATTTACGTGATCCGAGTGGGAGTGATGTACATATTTCAAGTGGGAACAATGTACACGATTCAAATGGGAATAATATAGAAAGTGAGGAATCAGTTCCACCACTAGAATCCCATTGCGACGTAGTAATCGTATAGGCATTCCTCGACGTCGTTTCGATATCAAGAGAAACCTTTATGATTCTACCTCAAGATGATGAAGAACCTAGAAACATAAGAGAGGCTCTTCAGTGTCTTGCTAAGGAAAAATGGATGAAAGCAATGGAAGAAGAGAATGGAGTCAATGAGGTCCAACCAAGTTTGGGAATTGGTTGATCTACCCAAAGGACGCAAAGCTGTCAAGAACAAATGGGTTCTTAAAATAAAGCGTAATGCCGATGGCAATATCGAAAGATATAAAGCACGACTTGTAGCAAAAGGGTATACACAACAGGAAAAATTGACTACGAAGAGACTTTTCACCTGTTGTAAGGTTTACCTCAATTCGCTTGATTCTGGCTATAGTAGCAAGTATGGATCCTAGAATTACATCAAATGGATGTAAAGACTCTTTTCTCAATGGAGAACTTGATGAAGAAATCTACATGGAACAACCAGTAGGTTTCATAAAAGAAAATGAAAATGAGAAAGTATGTAGACTTTTAAAGTCTATATATGTGCTCAAGCAATCGTCTAGACAATGGTATATACGATTCCACAATACAATCATTTTGAATGATTTCACAATGATAGATGAGGATCATTGTGTGTACACCAAGAGAGATAAAGATAAGTTCATTATCTTATCTTTGTACGTGGATGATATACTTATAGCCGGAATGATAAGGAGTTTGTAAACACATTAAATGGTTATCATCTAACTTCGAGATGAAAGATATGGGTGAAGCTGCATATTTCTTGGGTTAAGATCTCAAGAAATCGTTAAAGAATTTTATTATCTCTTTCACAAGAGTCATATATAAAGAAAATTCTTGAATGCTTCCAAATGCAGGCTTGCAAACCCATTGATACTCTTATCACAAAACTGAAGCTTTGAGTCGTAGATTGTGTCCTGAAACTCCACAGGAAAAGCAAACAAATGAAGAAGTTCCTTATGCAAATGCAGTTGGAAGTTTAATGTACACAATGTTGTGTACAAGACTTGATATCTGTTTCGCTGTTGGAATGGTAAGTAGATACCAATCCAATCCAGGACTAGCACATTGGAAAGCAGTTAAAAGAATATTTAGGTATCTAAGAGGGATAGCTGATTCTCATTGTGTTATCAAGGAAATGATCTGCAATTGAGAGGCTATAACTGATGCTGACTGGGGAGGAGTTTAGATGAAAGAAAATCTACTTTCGGTTTTGTTTCTTGCTAAACAATGGTGGTCCAATTCATGGAGCAGGTAAGAAACATGGGTACTTGGATAGTAAAAATGCTTCTAAAAGGGTGGGGAATTTATGTGGAAGAGGGGGAAATTTATACCCTAGAGAGGGGCAATGACGTTGTGAAACAAAAGGGAGTAAAGGGAGAACATAAGTCAAGCGACCCTTGCATCTTGTGTAATTGTATGAAATAACCAGATAGTGAAGCATATAGCGATACATTGGAGTTTATCTACTTGTTGTTCACTATCGCATTATTATATTCTTCATAATACGTAGATTACTTATGTACCTTCCATACTTGTGTATGAACGTCAGCACCAGAGGATTAAACTGAAGTTAGTAATCTTTAAAGTAGTCCATAGAGAGCAAACAAATCGTGTACTTTTGTTTATGGTTTATCTATAGCTTGCGGTCCCATTCTATATTTGGATGACGAGCTTAATTCGAATCGTCCCTGTGAGACAGAGACGGAGGCACCTTATATGATGTGATCATATAGGACTGGGCCTAGTATAGAAAGATCCTTCTTCTAATATCCTTAAAAAGAGCAAGTCATTTCGATCTACTTGATGGTCATAATGGATTGATCTTTAATCCTGAGTAACTATGAACTCTGCATGAAAACGGGTTGTTTCCTTTGATTTACACAGGTGAGGTTGTTGTTGCAACCGTCAACGCAATAACGTATCGTTCAAGTAGTATAAAAATATCGATCCCACGAGGACTTAATATCTAAACTATTATTTTATGAGGTCAAATGATTACTAGTATCTAACAAGTTGATTGATTGATTTGAAATGGTGACGATTCTAAATTTAAAAGCAAGTAAAAAAATTTGTCGAAAGTAGGTTTTAAGAAAATTCAATATTAAAAACTATCTAGGGTTGTGATTTCTTCCAATATCATTTTAAAGATGAAGTGGTTATCTTAAGTTGGGTAATATATTGATTTATTAACCTGGAACACTAAATTATGTGTAAGCCTCTGTCGATGGTCAGACACAAATACCCAGTTTAACCCAATTGAACCATATGTCTATGTCAACCAAATTATCTGGATTCATTAAGTTTAAGTTCCAATTATGGCTACCCCCGCCCGACAGGTATATTCCTATCCTGTAAGGAAATCTATTAAAGGGTTATCTATCCTCAAGGAAGATCGTGGGCTATTAAGTCTAAGGCTGAAACCTAAAATCCCTATGTCTAGTTCATTTTAGATTTACCAGATCAATTTTATTAATGGCCAGTTAATGAAAAAGCATTAAGATTAAGACTCAATAATAAATCTTTATATTACCCAAACTATAATCTAACCCTTATAAACGGTGATATTGGATTTCATCACAACCCCAGATAACTGGCTTAGTTACGACACATATTTACGGGTAGTAAAAACTTAAATAAAATAAAAGACATAAAGTAAATACTGAAATTAAATACTGAAAAGTAAATGCTGAAAAGTAAAGCTGAAAGTAAATTGCTAAAAAGTAAATTGCTGAAAGTAAATTGCTGAAAAGTAAATAAAGTAAATTACAATAAAAAAATGCTGAGGTAAAAGGATCCACTTTTATTACTTCTATTTTAGATATCTCCCTTAATATAATATATTAACTTTGCATGATAATTACCAACCAGCCATATAGGCGGTATCCAGATTAAGTCAAATTAATAATTAATTACCAACCGACCATCAGGCGGTATCCATTTAGTCAGGTTAAAACCAATTTAAATAATTACCAACCGACCAATCATGCGGTATCCAGTTTAGTCGGTTAAAACCAATTTAAATAATCCACCGACAATATGGCGGTATCCTTTAAGTCAGTTTTAACTATTATATATTATAATTAAGGGAGATTAATCTAAATATTAGTAATAAAAGTTTTACCTTTTACCCCAGCAAAGGGAGTTACCTCCTCATTACTGAAAAGTAAAAACTGAAAATTAAAGAAAGAAAAGTACTGTGCGTAAAAGTAAATTGCGGAAAGTAAAAACTGAAAAGTAAAGAAAAGAAAGTGCGAAAACGGAAATTAATTACTGAAAGCTGTAAATAAACAAACAAGATACAATCTTCTTAGTTTCTTAAGGAATTCCTTAGAAGAAAGTATGAATTTTACAAATGAAATGGCTTGGTATTTATAGGCAAAATTTTGCCTCCATCAAATCATCCACCAATCAATTATTAATTGCTCCACTAATTGCTCCATTATTAATTGCTCCACTAATTCTTATCATGTTTGGTGATGATTTGATAATTTTTATTTATTTATTAATTTATTTTTGCTTTGAAAATGATTGAAATGACTTTAATAATTACACACTACACACTTCTGGATGGTTCATCAATTTCGGGCATGAAATATTCAGAATTCGAAATTATTTTGTCTTTAAAGTTGTAGATCTTTGAGTCTTCTTTAATCTGGAACTTGAATCAGCTCAATCCGATATCTGAGTAAAAAGTTATGCCCAAAATACGACAGATGCGCAAAACTGGAATTTCCAAAACTGCACTTCGTCAAAACGCCCTTTCAAGTTTCCAATCTCCAAAATTAAAATATCAAGTCCAATAATTGCCCTTATTTGACCCATATTTCATCCTAAATGATTTCATTGAGACCCGATATTATTTTATCTGCAAAATAAACTAAAACACATCAAAACGTTCATCAAACCCGAGAAACTAAACAAAATATTAAGTTAAAGGGGCGGTAAATATTGATATATTTTCCGCTCATCACACCCCCAAACCTAACATTTTGCTAGTCCTCGCAAACAAACAAATAAAATACAAGAAAAATTAAAATTAAACTAAGCCACTTTCGTAGGGATCACGGTTGCATTTAGCATATGCAACAAGCCTTTAAACCCCTAGGTGTCCCTAGTGGACGAGTTGTAGTCTCGTGAGGGTTTACAGCAATGATACCCACAAACATTTTACAAAAGTAAAAAGGTAGTAAAACTAATGCACACAAAAGCAAAAAGACAAGCGAAAAGAGAATAAAGAAGTTAGTGACTAATCAGGTGAAACTTCTACTCCAAGTTACTAGTTGTTTTGTTTCATTCTAAATTACCGAATAAGTAAATTCTCCGATTATTTTTACCATTCTCCATATACACAGCCAACAAAATATTAAACAACTCATTTTTGCCCACAACAGTCATAAGTGCAGTTGATAAGAGAGTAATATTTTTGTCCTAAAGTTCTATCAGATTTCACACCTTTTTGTAGCAATGAATATTTTTCTGATTTTTTCTTTGATTTTTTTTATTTTTTATTTATATACAATATCTTCCATCTATGTAGCGAGTGTTGGGTCGGTGGCTCCCAAACCAGTTGGCTTTAGGGCACCAGGTGTTAAGACACCCCTACGGACTTAATTACTCAGACTTCAGATATATATATTTTTTTCAGCATCTTTTATATCCATGTAACGAGCTTTGGGCCAGTGACTCCCAAACCAGTTGGCTTTAGGGCACTAGGTGTTAAAAACCCTTACAGACTTAATAACTCGGATCTCAGACGTTTTTTTTTTTTTTTTTTTTTTTACTCCATTGCTTTTTGAGATGTTCCTCCAATTAAACTAGAGCACTGAATATTACAAACTTTTCAATTTTAGCTCATGTCCGTATGTTACTATATATGTTGATAATATCTGTCAACTGAGCATATGAAGATTCCTTTTAGTCAGTTTTATGGAGAATTCACAAATTAAATAATTCAAAAGGAAATAAACAAAAATTAACTTGTTTCGAAATAGGTTTGAGATACGTCTCAGGAGTGGAAACTCCTTACTCAGCTATCTCTTACCAATTTCACCTTTTTAGTCAAAACAAAAAAACACAAAATATTTTGTAATTTTTGAAAATTTTCAATTTTTTTGTATTTTTCGAAAAATTTTGGACTAAAAATAAAATAACACACAAACTAAAAAACAAGGTACTGATCAACTAATTCCCTCCCCCAAACCTAAATGAGACATTGTCCCCAATGTCTTAAACAGTAAAAGAGAGTTAAGAAGATGTACCTGGTTAGCTGAAAATCTACAGGAAATTAAAGGTTAAGATCCAGATTAATCCGACGCCTCTTACCACGATCGTCCTCAGACCAATTTATCTTTGAAAGGATAGGGTCAACTTGTGGTTCATAGGCTATGAGTTGGTCTATTAGATCCGGAGCAGTTCTGGCAGTGAAGAGGAGTTCTTTCATAGGTTTTGACACGAACCCATTTCTCCGAGCATCATCAAGAAACACACAAAGAAAATCATAAAATCCATCAACGTTAGCAGTCCAAGCGGTTTCTGGTGTATGTTCAGGTTCGCCCAAGATAGAACTATAAAATTTCCTCCAATGTGCCCAAGCCACCTGGCAAAGCGATAAAAGCATCAGCACGGTTAATCATTTCTACCAGTCGTTCAGACATACCTGGCACGATCAGTTCCTCTCCGTTTGATGATCCAATAAGATTTGCCTCTGCCAAGGGTTTTGGGATGATTCCCAAAATATTACTGCCTCCTTCCTGTACAGCCTTTGAAACGATCCCCATAAGTCCAAGATTGCCTCCGCCATATATTAAATGCATATTCCTTGCTGCTAAGACTCGACCCAATTCCTGTGCTGCTTCTACGTATTGTGGCTTAGTACCAACACTACTACCGCAAAACACACAGATGTTTTCAACTCGTCTTCTTGAAGTGGCTTCCATTTTTTATGTGTTTCTTTCTCACTCTGGATGCCTTCAAAAGTGCAATGACGGGCTGAATTTATAGTACCTGAAAAGGGTGAGTAAAATAGCACAAGTATCTTCCAAGGACGATTAGTAGCGAAATAATATCGTGATAGTCAAAAAGGTCTGGATCCTGTCGGAGAAAATAAAAGAAAACAACAAAACAAATCACAATTATAGGAAAAGACAAGAGATATAATATATACAAGAATTTACGGCTTGATTGACGTCTATGCGTCAGGGACAAGCTTCCCATCCAATTTTCTTATAAATTGGCAAACAGGTCTTTTTGAGTCAGATTCCCGAGACTTAACTGTTGTCTTTCTTTTGAAATTGTGTATGTAATTTGCGAATGGCTATGTGAACATATCCACTGGGATGCGTCTCAAGAGTTCGAAGATATATCATCTAAAGACTCCTTACTCAAGCCATCCCTAATGAATTTAATTTTGTCTTCGCGATTATCAGACACCATTCCTAAAGAACGACAACGAGTGTTGCAATTAAATCGTGCACATTTGAAACAAACACCCATTTGCTTAGCTCTACGTTTCTTTGCATAGGTGCTTCTTCCAAACCAGGCAGATGTGAAATAAAAGAGTCAGAAGACTCACCTGCCAATCGGACTCGTGCTTCAATTACCCAACGAATATCATTAGGAATACCATGGATTGTCAGTAACCTCATCCGTTCCAAGCGAGCTTTGTAAACTTTCATCAGAGATTTTTGAGGGAGAGAAGGAAATTGCTTGTGAAGATTTGCGAGAGCTTCTTCCATCTTGAAATGACTTAACTGCAAAAACTAAACACACAAATTAAATCACACCAAATCACAATATATACAAAATGCATGGGTTGCCTCCCTGCGAGCGCTAAGTTTAAAGTCGTCAGCCAGACTTGACTTCTCGAACGTTAAGCTGGATCTGAAAGTGTAACACTTTCTTTTTGTCGCTCAAATGATTCTCCCCAGTAGTGCTTGACACGCTTGTTTTTAACCTTGAAAGTTTTGTTAGCGTCAGGATCATGTATCTCAACGGCTCTATTTGGTAAAACTTTGGTGATCACAAATGGACCTGACCACCGTGATTTTGGCTTCCATGGGAAGAATTTCACCCTTGATTTGTTTAACAGTACCTTCTGCCCTGGTTCCAGTTGTATGCGCACTAACTTCTCATCATGTCTTTTCTTGCCCTTTTCTTTGTACAATTTGGCATCTTCAAAAGGCTGATTGTGAAATTCCTCCAATTCGTTGAGCTGGTGGAACTTTTTCTCTTCTGTTGCTTGTAGTGCAAGAATTGGCTCTTTCAGTGCAAAAGATGCTTTATCTTTAGGCTCCACAGGCAATTGACATGTTTTAAGTTTGTCAGTAGAACTTTGTCTTTCATCAGAGTTCTGAATGGTACTGTGTATCACATCGAGTTTGAAACATTCCTCCTTCTTTTCATCATCTGGGAAATTCATGGCCTTGAAAACATTGAATGTTACTTCTTGGTCCTGTACCCTCATGGTTAATTCTCCTTTTTGTACATCAATAATGGTTCGACCTGTAGCCAAGAATGGTCTCCCAAGGATGATTGGCACGTCTGCGTCTTCCTCCATATCAAGGACAATAAAATCTGCTGGGAAAATGAATTTGTCAACCTTGACCAGCACATCCTCAACTACGCCTCTTGGAAATACGAGCGTTCTATCAGCAAGTTGCAGGTGAGACTGAAGTTGGCATTGTTTCTCCAATCTGTAATTTCCTGAAAATAGAAAAGGCATCAAGTTAACACTAGCACCTAAATCACATAAAGCCTTACCAAAGTTATGTTCTCCTATGACGCAAGGAACAGTGAAACTGCCAGGATCTTTCAACCTTGGGGGAAGTTTCCTCTGAATGATAGCACTGCATTCTTCTGTTAATGCTACTGTCTCGTAATCTCCCAATCTCCGTTTTCGTGAAAGAATATCTTTCATGAATTTGGCATAGGTGGGCATTTGTTCCAACGCTTCTACAAATGGAATGTTGATATGCAGCTTTTTGAAGATTTCCAGGAACCGAGAAAACTGCTTGTCCAATTTGTTCTTCTGAAGACGTTGAGGAAAAGGTGGAGGTGGAGTGATCTGTTCTTTTTCCTTTGCTTCTTTTTCCTCCATTGTTGCTTTGTTTCTTTTGGAACTTCCTCAGCGTTGTTTTGACTCCAACATCTTTGTTGATTTCAGTACCGCTTTTAACATGATGGCATGACATTGCTCCTTCCCCGTTTCTTGGATTTGGCTCTGTGTTGCTAGGAAGGGTACCTGGCGGTCTGTAACTCTGAGCATGGCCAGTTGTCCGATTTGATTCTCCAGTGCTTTGATGAAGCTGATTGGCTTTGAAACATAGCATCGTATTTTTTTAACTGAATCGCATTCTGTTATGCATGTTTCATTTATCTGTTCTTGGCCTTTTTCTGTTGTTGATTCCATGTGGTGGATAGTTCTGCTGTTGGAATCCAGGTGGTGGATAGTTCTTTTTGCCCTGAATTGTTTGCTCCATGAAAAATTAGGATGATTCCTCCACCCTGGGTTGTAGGTGTTGGAATATGGATTGTTCCCCTGTCTGTTGAAATTGTTGACATAATTCACCGTCTCTTCAAGTTGGTTTGGTTCTGGTGCTCCTCCATATGGTGAACTTGTGGATCCAGTGGTAAGAGTCTCCATGAATTTGCATATCTGATCCAGCTTGGTGTTCACTGCTGTATTGCTCCACTTCATAAATTCCTGCAATTCTTTGGATCATGCTCCTTTCTGTTGGCCACAAGAATTGTTGTTGGCCATTTCTTCGATTAGTTCCCAGGCTTGATCTTCTCCTTTTGCCATTAAGCTCCTCCAGCAGCAGCATCGATTGTGGTTCTCATTATTCCAGAAAGTCCATTATAGAATGTTTGGACTTGAAGCCATTTTGGAATCTCATGGTGTGGACATTTCCGGAGTAAATCTTTGTACCTTTCCCAAGCTTCGCAGAGGGATTCTGAATCTTGTTGTACAAAGGATGTGATGTCATTCCTCAGCTTTCCGGTTCTGGCTGGTGGAAAGTACTTTGCAAGAAATTTGGTGGCTAAAGTGTTCCAAGTTGTGATGGAACCTGCTGGTAGTGAATGTAGCCAAGCTTTAGCTCTGTCCTTCAAGGAGTATGGAAAAACTCGCAGTCTCATTGCTTCTTCAGCTTCTCGGTTGTAATTAAAAGTGCCGCAAACTTCCAGGAAGTTGCTGATGTGGGAATTAGGACTCTTCAGTTGCATTCCCCCCGAACTGAACTGACTGCTGAATCATCTGAATGCATGTTTTGATGTCACACGCATTTGCTGGTAAGGGAGGAAGTACAATACAGGAAATGAGTCTGTCAACCACCGGAATGGTTCTGTCTCGAATGGGAATTGGTGGTGCAACGTTCAAAGGTTCAGGTTCCATGTTGACTAAAGCTTCTTGGCCTTCTCGCCTTTCCCTTCTCAACTGTCTGATGGTTCTTTCAATTTCTGGGTCAAGCGGTCGGAGTTCAAAGCTTCTGGTTCGTCTCATGTAGTTTCTGAGAACCTGAACACAAGAAAACAAAAAATAAGTAAAAGAAATTAGATACAAGTAACGGTATCTAACCCCTAAATAATAGTAAAAGATAAATAAGTCCCCGGCAACGGCGCCAAAAACTTGACCGTAAACACACACGTATAACGCAAGCGCACGTATCGTTCAAGTAGTATAAAAATATCGATCCCACGAGGACTTAATATCTAACTATTAATTTTATGAGGTCAAATGATTACTAATATCTAACAGGTTGATTGATTGATTTGAAATGGTGACGATTCTAAATTTAAAAGCAAGTAAATAAAATGTCGAAATAGGTTTTAAGAAAATTCAATATTAAAAACTATCTAGGGTTGTGATTTCTTCCAATATCATTTTAAAGATGAAGTGGTTATCTTAAAGTTGGGTAATATATTGATTTATTAACCTGGAACACTAAATTATGTGTAAGCCTCTGTCGATGGTCAGACACAAATACCCAGTTTAACCCAATTGAACCATATGTCTATGTCAACCAAATTATCTGGATTCATTAAGTTTAAGTTCCAATTATGGCTACCCCCGCCCGACAGGTATATTCCTATCCTGTAAGGAAATCTATTAAAGGGTTATCTATCCTCAAGGAAGATCGTGGGCTATTGAGTCTAAGGCTGAAACCTAAAATCCCTATGTCTAGTTCATTTTAGATTTACCAGATCAATTTTATTAATGGCCAGTTAATGAAAAGCATTAAGTTAAGACTCAATAAATAAATCTTTATATTACCCAAGCTATAATCTAACCCTTTAAAACGGTGATATTGGATTTCATCACAACCCCAGATAACTGGCTTAGTTACGACACATATTTACGGGTAGTAAAAAAAACTTAAATAAAATAAAAGACATAAAGTAAATACTGAAAATTAAACTGAAAATTAAATGCTGAAAAGTAAATGCTGAAGTAAATTGCTAAAAGTAAATTGCTGAAAAGTAAATTGCTGAAAAGTAAATAAAGTAAAATTACAATAAAAGAAAATGCTGAGGTAAAGGATCCACTTTTATTACTTCTATTTTAGATATCTCCCTTAATATAATATATTAACTTTGCATGATAATTACCAACCAGCCATATAGGCGGTATCCAGATTAAGTCAAATTAATAAGTATTACCACCGACCATCAGGCGGTATCCATTTATCAGGTTAAAACCAATTTAAATAATTACAACCGACCAATCAGGCGGTATCCATTTAGTCAGGTTAAAACCAATTTAAATAATTACCAACCGACCAATATGGCGGTATCCTCGTTAAGTCAGTTTTAACTAGTTTATATATTATAATTAAGGGAGATTAATCTAAATATTAGTATAAAAGTTTTACCTTTTACCCCAGCAAAGGGGAGTTACCTCCTCATTACTGAAAAGTAAAAACTGAAAATTAAATAAAGAAAAGTACTGTGCGTAAAAGTAAATTGCGGAAAGTAAAACTGAAAAGTAAAGAAAAGAAAGTGCGAAAACGGAAATTAATTACTGAAAGCTGTAAATAAACAAACAAGATACAATCTTCTTAGTATTCTTAAGGAATTCCTTAGAAGAAAGTATGAATTTTACAAATGAAATGGCTTGGTATTTATAGGCAAAATTTTGCCTCCATCAAATCATCCACCAAATCAATTATTAATTGCTCCACTAATTGCTCCACCAAATCCATTATTAATTGCTCCACTAATCTCTTATCATGTTTGGTGATGATTTGATAATTTTTATTATTTATTTATTAATTTATTTTTTGCTTTGAAAATGATTGAAAGTGACTTTAATAATTACACCTACACACTTCTGGATGGTTCATCAATTTCGGGTGAAATCTTCAGAATTCGAAATTATTTTGTCTTTAAAAGTTGTAGATCTTTGAGTCTTCTTTAATCTGGAACTTGAATCAGCTCAATCCGATATCGAGTAAAACGTTATGCCCAAAATACGACAGATGCGCAAAACTGGAATTTCCAAAACTGCACTTCGTCAAAACGCCCTTTCAAGTTTCCAATCTCCAAAATTAAAATATCAAGTCCAATAATTGCCCATTATTTGACCCATATTTCATCCTAAATGATTTCATTGAGACCCGATATTATTTTATCTGCAAAATAAACTAAAACACATCAAAACGTTCATCAAACCCGAGAACTAAACAAAATATTAAGTAAAGGGGCGGTAAATATTGATATATTTCCGCTCATCACTGTTATGTAGCTGGAAGTTTTACATAACATGGGATTCACTCCTTCTTACAGAAGTAATGATATCTCTCTTAGGGGTTTGATTCGGTACTTAAACGTTTTGAGCGCTCAATTTTTCTATTAGAATAGAAAGATTAATTTCATAACATTTGAATAAATCGTTCTTAGAGAATCAATGGCTTAAGGTAACAATAATTAGAATGGTATAACGGACTTAGACCCGGCTCTAATTACGAGATATTCGTGAAGGATCAATTTCTAATGCAATGACTATTCGGTGGACACCGACTTTGTTCGGCTTTATATTTCATCTACGGCGACGGGAGTGCATTCGGTTTTTAGTGAATAACCGGAGTTAATAATTCAGAATTTTAATTAAGAGCTTAATTAATATTTCGAGATTATTGGAGCTCAGAACCGTGGGTCCCACTTGGTCCCCGTGCTACTCGATTTACTATAGCGGAGCTAATATAATTGGATGGTCCAATTATATACTCACAAAAGGAATAAATATTATTAATATGATTAATAATATTAATTACATCACACATGAGACTTTATATTAAAATTTAATATAAAGTATTATAATTATATGATAATTATTAAATTAGAATATTAAATTATATATGATATAATTCAATAAAGCTAAGAATTATCACCAAGGTAGGATTCCTTATTGGATAATGAATAGGATTTGTTTGTTTGGGAACAAAATCAAATCCTAATTAAATCCCTCCTTGGCCGAAATTCCTAGTATTTATTAGGGATATGATTTTTTGTTTTGGAAACAAAATCAAATCCAAATTATATCCCCTTGGCCGAAATTTAGAGCCCTATAGGGAGTATGATTTGTTTATTTTGGAAGAAAAATAAAACAAGGATTCCTAAACCCTACCTTGGCCGAAATTATGGAGACTTTGGGAGACTAGTGGTTGATTTGTTTTATGAAACAAATTAACCATAAATATAAAAGATAAATTATGATTTATTTTTAAGATAGAACAATTGAAAAACCCTAGCCTCCATATCCTTCTTCAAGCTCTCAAAAGTTGAGATTTCTCTTCGGTGTGTGTGATCTTTCTCTAAACCGTTTAGAGATTATTTGTGAGTGTAGCCCACAATACCCTCCGTTAGTGTTGAGACACAGTTCGAAGACCTCGTGAAGTTGGAAAACATCCCCAATTTCCCCTACAAGTCACGGCAATCCCCCCTGAATTGCTTGCTGTTTTGCGCAACTTCAGGGTTCTCAGGGAGCTCCGTTTTGTTTGTTTTTCATTCGGGTTTTTGGGAAACACTTTAGGATAATTTTAGGGCTGTATTAGGATTGATTTTTGGAGAAAAATCAGATCTAAAATTGGGCAGGAAGGTGCGCAAAACTGGGCAGAAAACAAGTGCAGTTTGTGCGTGTAACGAGTCCAAAACAGTCCACTATTTCACTGCAGTTCAAGGGCTGTTCGGGGACTGTTTCGGGGCTATTCCGGAGCTGAGATTTTGTCCAAAACATCAGTGAATCCACTGGTGTGGATCGGCCAAGCAAAGAGAAGAGCAGAGAAAATTTTTCAAGTTCGGTCCGTGAGCCTAATCGCTTCCGTTGCGCGAGGGAAAGCGTTTCCTACAATTGGCATCAAGAGCGAGGTTGAAAAGTGCTCTTAACCCTTCACTTTTTCATTTAAAGTTTCTGTTTTAATATGTTTATATGAGTTATAAATATGATATGCATGTTTAGATGAGTGGGCACATTGTGATATTCATGTGATGAATGGTTTTGTTATTTCATGTGATGAATGGATTTTTGCATTGGTCTTAAATTTTTCTGGCTCTTATTTTTGTAGTTGGTTTTGGTTTGGGATGTAAGGCCATAAGGCCATTGTTTATATTTGTTGTAATTTTAATTTTCAATGTAAAGTTTCAATTCTTTGTAATTTGGAGCACTGAAGTCGCAAAGAGAGCCAACACCACTTTGGAGCGGGATTTGAAGGCCAAGGAATGCCTTGGTGAATCTTTTGTACTAATTAGATTAGTATAGGAAAAATAAGAGCCCGGTCAATCCAAAATAATTTTTATTATGTTATATGTATATTTATTTCAAATTTTTTGAATAACATGTCATATAGCCTAGGGTGCCCACTCGTGCATTTTACTTGCCATAACATGTCATAGATGCATTATCATTATAGACATAAAATTATGATTTTATGTAATTTAAAATGTTTAAGTTAGAAAATGATATTCATTGAAATCATTAATTAGATTAATGGGAATAAGTGTCTAAAACTTGAATTCTAATATATTGGACTTAATTGGTACATAATAAATTCCATTGGTATATAGGATGGAACCCGGATATAAATTCCATAGCCGATTCCGTATGGACGGAAATATGGTCTGCACTCAGGATACAATTCCACGTACCATTGAATTTTATAATGCACTAAGATTTATTAAATGTTTAATTAATTTTTGATCATTTAGAATTCCATGTTTTTAGACTTTTAAGTGCCTAGTATTTTAAGGGTTAAAATTATAGTTCACTTATACCACTCTAATTAAATTAGTTTAATAGAGTAAAACTGTTAGTAGAGACTAATATAATATTAGTGACACAATTTTAATAGTTAAAATTGATTAGCTCACTTATGACAAACTAGTGTAAATAACAATTATGATTTAGCCGCCATAAGTTTATTCACACTAGTTAAAATAAAATATTAGATATTTTAGATAGAAACCTTAATATTTAAAATAGTGAGTGGGAGAGGGATATACGACAGTACATCCCACGATCTCCGTTGTTAGTCCAAAAACGTGAGATTCAAAAGGCACCTCGAGACGGCTTTGTTTTCGTTCCCCTACGGATGGTGTCCATTTTAGGTCAATATCAAGTTTGGGTTCCGAAAGGATATAGATTCTAGATGTATCTTGTGAACTAACCTACCCTACGGCGGCACATCACTCGTTAAGTCAAAGAATCCCGAAACGGCGGGTTACACTCACAAAGGAATAATTAATTGTTAATGAAATTCCTTGATCAAATTAAACGGTAGTTGTTTAATATAGGAATAAGAGTTATTCCCGCATATATTAAAATAGCTGAGATTGTCTCAATCCATCATGCGAGTACTTGACCTACCCTACGGCGACACTTACTTGTGGGATGATGGATCTTCGTGGCATAGTAATTCTTTTAGGTTTCTTATTCATTATTCATGGTTCATGCATCATGTTTAATTTTTATGCCAAAATTCTTTGATGATTTTAATATGCGATGAATGAATGTTAAATGCATGTTTATTTTATTTTCAGCCATGGTTTCTCCAATTATTTCCATTCTCTCAAATGATAAGTTGACCGGAGAAAATTATGTAAAATGGAAAAGTAACATGAACGCTATCCTGGTCTGTGAAGACCTAAAGTTTGTCCTGACGGAGGAACGTCCTCCTGAGCCGGCCAGAAATGCCAGCCAAGCTGTGCGCGATACCTATCAGAAATGGGTCGCAGCAAATGAGAAAGCCCGCTGCTACTTGCTAGCAGGGATGTCTGAGGTTCTTACTGCAAAGCATGAACCTATGGCTCTAACATCACAGATGATGGAGTCATTGCAGGGCATGTTTGGGAAACCTTCGGAGCGTCAATGTCATGAGGCCATGGTCTCAGCGATGACTGCTAGGATGAATGATGGGACATCAGTCCGAGAGCATGTCTTTAGGATGATGACTTATCTCAATACTGCTGAAACCCATGTAGCTCGTATTGATGAGCGTAGCCAGGTGACCATGATCATGGAAACTCTTCCGAAGAGTTTCTTGCAGTTTAAGAGCAACTATTTTATGAACAAATTGACTTTTACTTTGACCCAACTGCTAAATGAGCTCACCCATTACGAGTCCATGCTGGTGGATCCTCGTGAATCTAGTACAGAGGCAAATTTTGTCGAATCTTCTAAATCTGCAAAGAAGAAGAAGAAAGGCACTGGAAAGGCTAAAGTAAAGCCATGAAAAAGAAGAACAAGAAAGGCTCCAAGGATTCAAAGCCCAAAGGAAAATGTTTCCATTGCGACAAGAATGGGCATTGGAAAAGGAACTGTCCTAAATACCTTGCTGAGCTAAAGGAGAAAAAGGAAACAGGTAAATATGATTTACTCGTTATTGAATCTCTATTGGTGGAGGATGACAAATCCGCTTGGATTATTGATTCTGGGGCCACTAACCATGTTTGTTCTTATTTACAGCTACTTGATTCATGTAGGGATCTTGCTGAAGGTGACTACACCATGAGAGTCAGGACATGAGATTCCGTTTCAGCAAGAGCAGTGGAATGGAGAATACCTCGATAGAGACTTTGAGGAATTCTTAGTTGAGCACAGGATAGTATCCCAGCTCACAGCACCTGGAACACCACAACAAAATGGTGTTGCAGAAAGGAGAAATCAAACCTTACTAGACATGATGAGATCTATGTTTAGTTATAGCTCACTACCTAGTTCATTCTGGGGATATGCATTGCAAACCGCAATGTATATCCTTAATGTAGTTCCATCTAAGTCTGTTCCTAAGACTCCCTTAGAGTTGTGGAATGGTCATAAAGCTAGTTTACGACATTTTCGCATATGGGGGTGTCCAGCACATGTGCTGAAGAATAAGACTACAAAGCTGGAACCACGTTCTCAGGTGTGCCTATTTGTAGGCTACCCGAAGGAAACTATGGGAGGATTCTTCTACAGTCCCGATGATAACAAAGTATTTGTATCGACAAATGCTACATTTCTAGATGAGGACTACATGAGGGAGTTCAAACCTCGTAGTAAAATATTACTCGAGGAGTTACTTACTGGTTCGACCAGCGCGCCATCGTCAACAAAAGTTGACAAATACATAGCACCTTCGACATCTGATAGTCAGATAATTCCAAGTCAGAATGATCTACCACCCAGATGTAGTGGGAGGGTTGTACGACAACCTGATCGCTACTTAGGGGTTGGAGAGGCACAAGTTGTCGCCTCCAGCGATGGTGTAGATGATCCATTGACCTACAGTAGTGCAATGGATGATCCTGACAAAGAAGAATGGCTCAAAGCCATGAACCTGGAGATGGAGTCGATGTACTCCAACTCAGTCTAGGAACTTGTAGACCAACCTGATGGAGTGAAGCCCATAGGTTGCAAGTGGATCTACAAGAGGAAGATGGGATCAGATGGGAAGGTACAGACCTTCAAAGCTAGACTAGTGGCCAAGGGTTATACCCAGAAAGAGGGAGTTGACTATGGGGAAACTTTCTCGCTAGTAGCTATGCTAAAATATATCTACACTCTTTTATCCATAGCCGCATATTATGACTATAAAATCTGGCAAATGGACGTCAAGACTGCATTTTTGAATGGCAATCTTGATGAAAGTATCTATATGATACAACCAGAAGGGTTCACCGCCCAAGGTCAATAGCAAAAAGTTTGCAAACTGCAAAGGTCCATTTATGGACTCAAGCAGGCATCTCGATCTTGGAATATAAGATTTGATACAACGATCAAGTCTTATAATTTTGAGCAAAATGTTGATGAGTCTTGTGTATACAAGCGCGTCATTGATGGGAAGGTGGTTTTTCTTGTCTTATACGTTGATGACATCTTACTTATTGGGAATGATGTAAGAATATTAGCAGATGTAAAAACCTGGCTAGCTGAGCAATTCCAAATGAAAGATTTGGGAAATGCAAGTTATGTTCTTGGGATCCAGATACTTCGAGATCGCAAGAAACGAATGTTAGTTATGTCTCAGGCATCCTACTTCGACAAGATTCTTGTGCGATTCGGGATGCAGAATTCCAAGAAAGACAATTTGCCTTATCGACATGGAATTCATTTGTCGAATGAACAGTCTCCTAAGACACCTCAAGTCGTTGAGGAAATGAGACATATCCCATACGCCTCAGCAATTGGTAGTCTCATGTATGCCATGTTATGCACGAGACCGGACATCTGTTTTGCAGTGGGAGTAGTTAGTAGGTTTCAGTCAAATCCGGGATTGGATCACTGGGTGGCTGTGAAACACATTCTCAAATATCTAAAGAGAACGAGAGATTATATGCTAGTATATTCTAGAGAGGATATGATCCTAAGAGGATATACAGATTCTGATTTTCAGACAGATGTCGATTCCAGGAAATCAACATCTGGATCAGTGTTCACCTTAGGTGGTGGGGCTATTGTTTGGCGGAGTATAAAGCAATCTTGCATTGCTGACTCCACCATGGAGGCTGAATATGTAGTGGCTTGTGAAGCAGCTAAAGAAGCAGTCTGGCTCCGTAAATTCTTGGGAGATCTGAAAGTTGTTCCAGATATGGATAAACCACTTACCCTCTATTGCGATAATAGTGGAGCAATGGCAAACTCCAAAGAACCAAGAAACCATAAGAGGGGAAAGCATATAGAGAGGAAATATCATCTCATCAGGGAGATAGTGCAGAGAGGCGACGTTACCGTCACAAAGATTGCATCCGCAGAGAACCTTGATGATCCGTTTACAAAGACCTTGCCGACTAAAGTGTTTGATGGTCACCTAGATGGTCTAGGTTTGCGAGACATGTCCCATTTGCTCTAGTGCAAGTGGGAGATTGTTGGGATGTATGTCCTAAAGCTACATGTGATGTAAACGGCTTCATGTGTTTAGAAATAAAAGGATGCATTATTCATTTATCTAATTGTTTGTTCAATATCGCATATTATATATCTTCATAAATACCGTAGATTACTTATGTACCTTCAGACTTGGTGTATGAACGTCATGCACCAGAGGATTTAAGACTGAAGTTAGTAATCTTAAATAGTCCATAGAGAGCAAACAAACCGGGTACTTTGTTTGTGGTTTATCTATAGTTGCGGTCCATTCTATATTTGGATGACGATCTTAATCCGGATCGTCCATATAGAGACATGAGAATGGAGGCACCTTATATGATGTGATCATATAGGACTGGGCCTAGATAGAAATGACATTCTTATAATATCCGTTAAACAAAGAAAGTCATTTCGATCTACTTGATGGTCATATATGGATTGATCTTAATCCTGAGTATACTACGAACTCCTGCATGACGGGTTGTGTCCTTTGATTTACAAAGGTGAGGTTGGTGTTGCAATCTCAACCAATAACTACGTACTTTGGGGGCATAGTCTGTTATGTAGCTGGGAACGTTTTACATAGACATGGAATTCACTCCTTCTTACGAGAAGTAGATGAGTATCTCTCCTAAGGGTTGATTCGGTACTTGAACGGTTTGAGCGCTCAAGTTTTTCTATTACGAATCGAAAGATTAATATTCATAACAGTTGTGAATAAATCGTTCATTAGAGAATCAATGGTACTTAAGGTAAAAATAACTAGAAGGGTATAACAGACATTATGACCCGGCTCTAATTACGAGATATTCGTGAATGATCAATTTGTATGCAATGACTATATCGGTGGACACCGACTTTGTTCCGCTTTATATTTCATCTACGGCGACGGGAGTGCAACTTCGGGTTTTTAATGGAATAACCCGGAGTTAATAATTCAGAATATTTAATTAAGAGCTTAATTAATATTTCGAGATTATTGGAGCTCAGAACCGTGGGTCCACTTGGCCCCCGTGCTAGCTCGATTTACTATAGCGGAGCTAATATAATTGGATGGTCCAATTATATACTCACAAAAGGAATAAATATTATTAATATGATTAATAATATTAATTACATCACAAATGAGACTTTATATTAAAAGTTAATATAAAGTATTAATAATTATATGATAATTATTAAATTAGAATATTAAATTATATATGATATAATTCAATAAGGCTAAGAATTATCACCAAGGTAGGATTCCTTATTGGATAATGAATATGATTTGTTTGTTTGGGAAACAAAATCAAATCCTAATTAAAGTCCATCCTTGGCCGAAATTCCTAGTATTATATTAGGGATATGATTTGTTTGTTTTGGAAACAAAATCAAATCCAAATTATATCCCCTTGGCCGAAATTTAGAGCCCTATAGGGAGTAGGATTTGTTTATTTTGGAAGCAAAATAAAACAAGGATTCCTAAAGCCTACCTTGGCCGAAATTATGGAGACTTTGGGAGACTAGTGGTTGATTTGTTTTATGAAACAAATTAACCATAAATATAAAAGATAAATTATGATTTATTTTTAAGATAGAACAATTGAAAAACCCTAGCCTCCATCTCCTTCTTCAAGCTCTCAAAAGTTGAGATTTCTCTTCGGTGTGTGTGATCTTTCTCTAAACCGTTTAGAGATTATTTGTGAGTGTAGCTCACACTACCCTCCGTTAGTGTCGAGACATAGTTTGGAAGACCTCGTGACGTTGGAAAACATCCCCAATTTCCCCTACAAGTCACGGCAATCCCCCCTGAATTGCTTGCTGTTTTGCGCAACTTCAGGGTTCTCAGGGAGCTCCTTTTTGTTTGTTTTTCATTTGGGTTTTTGGGAAACACTTTAGGATAATACTAGGGTTGTATTAGGATTGATTTTTGGAGAAAAATCAGATCTAAAATTGGGCAGTAAGGTGCGCAAAACTGGGCAGAAAACAAGTGCAGTTTGTGCGTGTAACGGGTCCAAAACAGTCCACTATTTCACTGCAGTTCAAGGGCTGTTCGGGGACTGTTTCGGGGCTATTCCGGAGCTGAGATTTTGTCCAAAACATCAGTGAATCCACTGGTGTGGTTCGGCCAAGCAAAGGGAAGAGCAGAGAAAATTTTTCAAGTTCGGTCCGTGAGCCTAATCGCTTCCCCTGCTCGAGGGAAAGCGTTTCCTACATTATCCACAATGGAGGCTGAATTTGTGGCCTTTTCATCAGCAGTACAAGAGGCTGTGTGGTTGAAAAGGTTCTTGGATCATTTGGGTATGTAAAATGAAGCTTCTGGTCCAGTATTAGTTAACTGTGATAGTGAAGCAGCGATAGCCTACACAAAAGACCCAAAATTCCATTGTAAAACGAAACATACAGATACCAAATATAACTTTGTGAAAGACATAGTTGCACGAGAAGAGGTAAACATGAAGTATATTTCTACGCAAGAAATGGTAGCAGATCTAATGACCAAGCCTGTTCCTAGAGATGTCTTTGTTAGACATGTAAAAACTCAGGGATTGCGTAGATGTTAATGTGCTTACGTATTATGATATGTATTTTTCCCAAATAATGTTTACTAATGTTAATACTCATTGATGTTTGTATTCAATGCTTACATGTTAATATGTTGATATATGTTTTAAACAAATATACTATTTGTTAGTATGAGAAGTATGTCAGACAAGTGAATGATTGGCCCTCTCACACGGGCAACCGCCTCCATTACTTTGTGTTAATGAGAGATGAGACAAATTTTTAAGCTAATTATCTGAGTGATAATTTAGAGAGCTCAAGCTTCAAAATTATATAATGTCGTTATGAGGTCACTTTCTCTGTGATATGACCTAAGGTGAATAAGTTCGTTTCACCTTACTTGTCTAAATGTCAGATATGAGTTAGACGCTCTATGGGAAATGAGAGAATATCGTAGCACATGTTTTTCATACCATGTGTACATTTGCGACTATTGAGGGTAATACAAGTAAAGATCTCAGTCTTGATATTGTGTGAGACCCTTGAGATTATTTCTATCTCACATTGTACCTTTTAGACTCTTGTCTGTTTCTTAAAACTTAGATTTGATGATCACTATCTTGGAGTGTTACTGAAGGATCATGGGAGATTCGATCCGAAAGGGCATCTCTGGAAAAGCGAATTGAATCAAGGTTGAGAGATTCGAGAAAGGAGAAAGATCATTATATAAGTAATATCACATTAGCTTGTATTCACTAGTCGACCAATTATGTTGTTCTATGTGATCAAACATGATTGTGAATACAAAATAAATATTACATTCGAAAAGAGATCGAGAGAGATTTAATGTGATAAATGATCGAGGATACTGCATACATAATCCACTATGGTTCTATCCATTTTTCGAGCGGCTATATATTCCTAACAGATGTATAGCAAGTGAGATCTCGAAGTATGTTGGTCGCACGGCACAATTGCAAAGTATGAATTATTCTTGTAGAGATAATAAAAATTGTTGATCCCATCATGTGTGAGTGAGAGATGTTGGAAATTAATTGTTGTTAATTATTTGGTGTTGTTAAATAACAACAATTAATAATAATTTCATGTTGGAAATTAATAAGTTAATTATTTGGTGTTGTTAAATAACAACAATTAGTAATGATATCATTATTAAGTAAACAACAAGAGTAGTTAATCAAATAATTAAGTAACAGTAAGAGTTGTTAAGTAACAACAATTAGTGAAATGTTAAGTGGGGAACAAATGGTACACCCATGATGGTAACATTTTTGGAAGGGTTAGAGAAAGTTATTATGCATCCAAATACATGTGATTAAATAGTAATCAAGGATTAATAGTAATTCATGCATGTGAGCTAATAGTGACTTGGTTTCTCTCCTATAAATAAAACTATTTGCTTATTGAGTTAATCAATCAATTAAGTTTGATTAAGAGGTCTCTACAAGAAGAAAGGTATGCAATTGTGTTGTGATTAACTTAAATTTATTTCAATTAGTTTGTAAATAAATTTAGGACTAGTAATACATGTATGGTTATATCTTAAGAGAACAAACATATAAATATATTAGGGATTATGTTTCCTAACACACAGTAATCATCAAAGTTAATTAAAATTCATTAAAGGGGAAGGTGACTGATTGGTGGGGTACAATTGATGATCAGTCTTTGAATTTTGGTTTATCCCAAGAACACATACCTTGTAGAACGGAAAATTAAAGCACCTTATTGACTTAGAAACTTACAACAGAATGAAACAGGTAAAGTCCTGTTCATTTAAGCAGCCTACGCTTGACCTTTTTCGTTTTTCCTTTCTTTTAGGCAAGGTCTATAATACCTGTACTAATGCCTAATTTCGTCCTAATTTTGGCAATAAAGCATATTGTGTAAGCCAGATAAATAGGATGGAAGGCTTCAAATGGGTAATTATCTACTCTTTTCTTTTATGTACGATAGGAATCACCAAGCAGATGGATATTATTATTCCTGGCCAATCCATCAGAGATGGCGAGACGGTAGTTTCAGCTGGCCAAAGCTTTGAACTAGGATTTTTCAGTCCAGGGAAATCAACGAGTCGTTACCTGGGAATATGGTACAAGAAAATTGCAAATGGGACTGTAACATGGGTTGCCAACAGAGATGCTCCACTTTCTGATCGGTTAGGAGTTTTACATATGACAAGGCAGGGGAACGGAACCCTTGTCCTTCTGAATAGCACAAATGACATTGTTTGGTCATCAAATTCTTCAAGCAGTGCAAAGGATCCTGTTGCCGTGCTTTTGGAGTCAGGAAATCTTGTTGTGAAAGACAGAAATGATGGTGACTCAGATAACTTCTTGTGGCAGAGCTTTGATTATCCTTGTGATACCTTGTTACCAGGTATGAAATTTGGAATAAACTTGGTTACTGGTCTGGACAGGTTCTTATCACCCTGGAAGAGCTCAGATGACCCTGCTCATGGTGATTTTACACATGGGATAGATCCTCGTGGTATTCCCCAGTTAGTTCTTAGAAAGGATTCTATAATAACATTTAGAGCAGGTTCATGGAACGGTCTTCACTGGACAGGGGTTCCTCAGCTGCAAACAAATCCAATATATACATTTGAGTTTGTGTCAAATGAGAAAGAGGTATTTTACACGTTTAACCTCAGTAATAGTTCAGTCCCTTCCAGGATGGTGATGAACCCATTAGGTGTTGTGCAGCGTTTCATATGGATGGAACGAACAAAGACTTGGACGTTGTTCTCAAGGTTTTCTGGAGTGCCGCTTGATGAGTGTGACAATTATGCACTATGTGGTGCATATGCTACTTGTAAAATCAATTCAAACTCTCCTGATTGTGAATGTTTGGAAGGGTTTGTACCGAAATCTCCAGGAGAATGGGATATGTTAGATAAGTCTGGTGGGTGTATTAGAAAGAATCCATTGGACTGCAAGCACGGAGATGGCTTTCTGGTGCTCAAAACAGTGAAATTGCCTGATACACGTCACTCGTGGGTTGATAAGAACATCAGCCTTTTGGAATGCAATGAATTGTGTTTGAAGAATTGTTCTTGTACAGCATATGCTAATTCCGATGTGAGAGGAGGCGGAAGTGGGTGCTTGCTCTGGTTTAATGACCTGATTGACATAAAAGTACTTCCAGAGAATGGGCAAGACCTTTATGTACGGATGGCTGCTTCGGAACTAGGTATCCCTTCTTTCCCCTCTGCTTCAAGATTATATATATATGTATTGATATTGAAACTAAACTGCAGTTTTGCAGGTAATATCGAGAGAAGACAACCCAGGAAGAGGAAGCAAGCGACTATCATAATCACACCTATTGTGTTAACTATGGGAGTAATTGTTGTTGGAGGGTTCTTGTATATTCGGAAAAAGAAACAAAGAAATCATGGTAATGCACAGTAATGCAAAAAGCATTCTTATTTAATCGCGAAGACATTCTGTTGTTTATAGCAATTCAATTTAATATTTCAGGGAAGGTTAATGATAGCCCGGAATTTGATAACAATGACAAAGGCAGCAGAAAAGAAGAAATGGAATTACCATTATTTGATTGGAAGACCATTGCTGACGCAACTGATAATTTCTCAGAGAAAAACAAGCTAGGAGAGGGGGGTTTCGGACCAGTTTACCAGGTAACATGAACTATTAAGCTGTACCATTTTCATGTAACAAGAAGCTTACCCTGTGATTTTTGTGATTTGTAGGGAATGTTGACAAGGGGGCAAGAAATTGCAGTTAAAAGACTTTCAAAATGTTCTCGACAGGGGATGCAGGAGTTCAAAAATGAAGTCCTTTTGATCGCCAAACTTCAGCACCGAAATCTTGTGAAACTACTTGGCTGTGGCTCTGAAAGAGATGAAAGGGTCTTAATTTATGAATACCTGCCAAACAAAAGCCTAGACTACTTTATTTTTGGTTTGATATTCTCTAAACTAAAAAATCTTTCTAGCCGTGATTTAATTGTCTTCATAGCTAATCGTAACTGGCATGGATGTTAAATTTTCAGATGTTACCAGAAGCAAATATCTCCATTGGAGCAAACGATGTCACATTATAAGGGGAATTGCTCGTGGGCTTCTTTATCTTCATCAAGACTCTAGGGTGAGGATTATACATAGAGATCTGAAAGCTAGTAATGTTTTATTAGATAATGAGATGAATCCAAAGATTTCGGACTTTGGCCTGGCAAGGTCATTTGGTATAGATCAAACTGAGGCGAACACTAATAAAGTTGTTGGAACATAGTAAGTGAGCTTGCATTTGTTTTCATTACTCTCTTTATATCACCTATAAGCGCACCAATCTTTTTGCATTGTAACTCTTTCAGCGGTTATATGTCTCCCGAGTATGCGAAAGATGGGTTATTCTCAGTGAAATCCGATGTCTTCAGCTTTGGTGTTTTAGTACTAGAGATAGTGTGTGGAAAGAGAAACAGGGGATTTTACCATGCTGATCACCACCATAACCTTCTTGGACATGTAAGTCTATAGGCTGAGGAAAACTACAGTTACAACTAATGGTTCTGTGAAGATTGAGATGTTTAATTATATGTATTTATTTTCATGTGTTTCAGGCTTGGCTAATGTGGATACAAGAGAGACCAATGGAACTAATTGATAAAACAATAGATGATTGTTATTCTTTATCTGAAGCATTAAGATGCATTCAGGTTGGTCTGTTATGTGTGCAACAACGACCAGAAGACAGGCCAAACATGTCATGTGTGGTTCTAATGTTGAGTGGTGAAAGGTCATTGTCTCAGCCGAAGCAGCCTGGATTTTTCATAGAAAGGAACTTACCAGAATCCAGCAAGCAGTACTACTCATCTTCAACGAATGAAATCACCATCTCAGAGTTAGAGGCTCGTTAAGAAAGCATCAGTTTATATAAATCAAGCTTGTGCTGGTTTTGAAGCAGTTGGTTGACAAACTGCAAGTGCATAAATGGTTCTGTCCCTTTAGCAACTTGGATGTCTGTTATAAATGTGAATTTTAAATAAAAGGGGGTTACATGTTTTTTAAATTAAGATTATTGTAACATGTGAATTTTAATGGAAAATTATAAAATTTTAAATGAGATGTTACAAATTTTTTGAATAGGGAGTTGTTACAATTTTTTCAAATCAATGGAGTTAAATTGTTTGTAAGTTACTGTGGTTTTAAAAAAAAAAATTGTTACAAAAGTTATTTAAAAGAAATCAAATTATTATGACTCCATCATTGAATAGGTATTATTGTGTTGGAGAATTCGTTACTACTGTTTTGTTAACAAAATAAATACATGGGTTTTCAAAACAGCTTCTGCTTTATGAAATAAGTTTTTGAAACGTTCAGGAATTGTGGTTTTAATTAAATAATATGTGCGTTTTTTATTTCCTCTCAACGAGTAAAGAAAAAATTAATTTTTGAACGTTCAAACAATAAATTTTCAATGTTCAAGAAAAATTTAATTTCACAATTAACTATTACAACGTTCAAATGAATTTTTCTATATAAACTATCTGTTTCTCATCTGCAAAGTATACAAAATAAGAAATCATTTTTTCTCTCTGCCAAATTTCTCTCAATTGTGCTTCTGATATTCTTGAGTTTTATTGTGATACCGAGCATAAATAATAATATTGTGTTGGGTGTGAGTATACCAATCGGATTTTTGTGCATACCGATTGAGACAGAAATTTTTCTCGGCTGTTTTATCCTGGAGACGACGGGGCCAATTACTGCAAGCACAGTTTCCTGGGCAGAGCCGCGAATTCGTCTTAAAGAGAGCGAACTGATCCGCGACTCAACCCAGTTGATTTCTTAATTTCCAGGTGTACAGTAATATTGTTCTGCAACTCATAACTTGTTTTCTACAATTTTAAGACGAAGTTTCTGCCATGTCTGTTTCTGCTACTGCTGCCATGAACACTATTGCCTTTGACTCTGCTGCTGTTGAACAAACCATTTCGATTTCAAGGGTTTCATTTTAAGCGATGGAGATTAAAAATGTTGTTTTTCCTTACCATTAAAAAATTAGCAAATTATTGTGTCTCTGAAAAAACTGAATTGCCTGATGACCCTACCGTAGTCCAAATTAGGGAGCATGAAACTTGGGAACAAAATGACTTTGTATGCAAAAACTACATACTTAATGGTTTGTCTGATGAATTGTATGATATATATAGTTCTAGGAAAACTGCTAAAGATGTTTGGGATGCCCTTCAGAATAAATATGATACTGAAGAAGCTGGTTCTAAAAAATATGCTGTTAGTCGTTACCTTAGGTATCAAATGGTAGATGACAAATCCGTAGAAACCAAATCCCATGAATTACAAAAAATAGCCCATGAGATTATATCTGAGGGTATGTCTCTAGATGAACAATTCCAAGTAGCTGCTATAATTGATAAATTACCTCCATCCTGGAAAGATTTTAAAGGTACCCTTAGGCATAAAACTAAGGAATTTTCTCTAGAAAGTTTAATTACCCGTCTTCGTATAGAAGATGAAGCTCGCAAACAAGATCAAAAAGAAGAAATCCTTGTTGTGTCAAATAATAAAAAACCTGCCTCAGTAGTCCTGAAACCCAATGGTAAAAATATGAAGATAAAGTATCCCCCTAAGAACAACAAAAACCATAACCACCAAAATCCCAACAACAAAACTCAGAATAACCAGAACAAGCAACAACCTCCCTCAAGAAATGAAAATGGACAGTTCAAATGCTACAATTGTGGCAAACTTGGGCATATTGCTCGGAACTGCCGGAATAAGCATTCCGCTCCACAGACGAACCTTACCGAAGACCAACTTGTTGCTATGATCTCTGAGATCAACATGGTTGGTGGATCCGAGGGTTGGTGGGTTGACACTGGCGCTTCTCGTCATGTCTGCTTTGATCGTGCTTCGTTCAAGTCCTATGTTGAAGCTGCGGACAAGAAAGTGTTGCTGGGTGACTCCCACACCACTATGGTTGCTGGGACTGGTGACGTGGAACTGAAGTTCACCTATGGGAAGACCATCATTCTCAAGGATGTGTTGCACACTCCTGAGATAAGGAAGAACTTGGTCTCAGGCTATCTCATGAACAAGGCTGGGTTTACACAAACTATAGGGGCTGATTTGTATACTCTCACCAAAAATAATATTTTTTGTGGGAAAGGGTTATGCTACTGATGGAATGTTCAAAATTAATGTTGCTATTAATAAAATGAATTCCTATGCTTACATGTTGTGTTCTTTTAATGTTTGGCATGCTCGACTTTGTCATGTTAATAAACGAACTATTAAAAACATGAGTAACTTAGGCTTAATTCCTGAATTATCCTTGAATGATTTTGAAAAATGTGAATTCTGTAGTCAATCAAAAATCACTAAAACACCACATAAATATGTAATTAGAGAATCTGAACCATTAGATTTAATACATTCAGATATTTGTGAATTTGGTGGAAAATTGACAAGAGGTGGAAAAAGATACTTTATCACATTTATTGATGACTGTTCAAACTATGCTTATGTTTACTTAATGAAAAATAAAAATGAAGTTGTTGATGGTGTTTTCAGGCATTAAGATATTTAAAAGCAGCACGACGAGGACAGAAGGGTAATTCCCACCATTAGGAGAAATCGTTAAGGCCGACCCGACCACCTTGATGGTCCAAGCACCTTACGATTTCAAACCGACCACAACAGATACAGACCGATCACTTTGTGACCGGCTACCGATCACTTGGGGTCAGATAGTCGGGCACTATCAGGTCGACGGCATCATTCTCAGCATAAAGGATTGTCATGACCGACCTCATGAAGACCGACCAGATGGCGAGACATGCTCAAGATGACGACACCCTATTCTCTCAGATAAGATAAACAAATTATCCTACTCTCACAAGGAAATGAAGTCAGAATACAACAAGGAATGAGCAAAAAGAAAGCAACGTTGGATTAGAAATCCTCACAAGAGGAGAAGACTAAGTTCAACTAGGATTTCTTATGCAAATATGAGTCTGATTTCTGTACTATTATAAATAGGAGGGTAGAGTATGTGTAAAAAGGATCATAAAATTAAGTGATCAAAATCATCAAGCTCTGATTTGTAAACACGAAAAGGATATCTGAGAAGCGTATTGAAGTAATAAGAAGTACCATCCTATTTTGCCCGTGGACGTAGGTTGGATCTAAAATCCACCGAACCACGTTAGATCTCTTTGTCGATTGGTGTGTTTATCTGTCTCTCGCTAAATTTGCTTTTGGTCCCCCATAACCAAACAAATTCACTGTTGAAGGAGGATTCCCTCAGAGGTGATATTCCCGTATTGCCCTGAGACCAAAATCTACCGTCCACAGTTGGCGCCGTCTGTGGGGATTTAACAAAAAGCAACTCGCGTAGTGAGACAATGGCGGAAGGCGGAAACCACCAATCATCAGGGAGCTCGGCTACAGATTGGATGGAGAAGATCGAGGAGAACCTTAGGAAAGAAAGGGAGGAAAACCAAACTCTGCTAAAAACCATAGTAGACCGGTTAGAAAAGATGGAAGGAGCGCACGACGGAAAATTCGAGGCCGGGACTAGCCGACGAAAGAATGAAATAGCAGAAGGAAAGAGAATTGTCGATACAAGTGAGGATGACAGACCCCGGAGGAGAGATCCCTACAGGGTAAGATCCGTGGTGGTGCAGAGAGATTCCCAGACCGAGGACACATGGGAGGAAGAGGATGACAAATCGTCACCAGACTCCTCCTACGATAGCCCTCATAGCACCCGGAGAAGAGGGAAAGAATATAACGAAAAAGTACGAGAAGATACCGACCCTGAGAAGCGCCACTCCCAAGATAACAGAAAGAAAAGAAACTACAGGAGGCGGCATGAAACCAAAGACAGCAGCATGAAATCTTGGCTACGGGAGGAACTGGTCAAATGAGGAGTATACCCCAATACAAATAGAGGGGATGTCCAGGACGGCAAAGATGAGTCCCCCCTCACAGAAGAAATAAAGTCAGAGAAATTCCCAAAAAGATTCAGCATGCCCACCATGACGCCATACAAGGGCCATACCGATCCCAAAACCCACATTGAAGGCTTCGTCCTACTAATGGAGGTACAAGGAATAACAGGGGACGCCATTTGCAAAGTGTTCCCCTTAACCCTAGCCGGACCGGCCATTCTATGGTATAGAAGCCTAGCCCCAAGAAGCATCAGCAGCTTCGCACAACTCAGAAAGTCATTCATACGACACTTCAAGGGGGCCTGCGTCCCCAGAAAGACAATTGGAGAACTAAGACTTATGAAACAATGAGACGATGAACCTTTGAAAATATTTATTGAAAGATACCATAATGTGGTACTCGAAGTCGGAGGGTATGAATCCCCCGAGGCATTGGAAAGCTTGAAAGGAGCCTTGAAAGTCGGGAGGCTATGGACCCACCTAAGGATCCAAGATACCCCGGACTACGCCACCGCCCTGGAGGTGGCCCAAAAATTCGTTTTGTTAGAGAACGAGGAGAAAATATCCCGAAAAGGGAACACCATCAGAGAAAGAACCACAAGGGAAGGTGCCCCCCGCCGTGTAGAAAGAGAATCCAGAAGACCACCTCCGAAGCACAAGAAGTTCAAACCACTACACCGAGACAACCAAGAGAGAAGGGCGCCGACCCAAGTAAACCATGTGGTCGGGGAAGATGCATACATTCCCCTTAAGAAACCACTGGGACAAATTGTCATGGAGATCCAGGGGAAATGCCTCTTAGTAGAACCCGACCAAAGAAGATTCCCCCCGGACAAAAGGAACCAAAAGGCTTATTGCGTACACCACAACTCTAGAGGACATGCAACAGACGGATGTAAAGATCTGTGAGAACAAATGGAAGATCTAGCACGAAACGGGTATCTGAACAAATACATTGACCATGAAGTCATGATGGCCAGACAAAGAGCGCGTGGCCGCCAAATCAATATCATTGCAGGAGGGAGAACACTGGCCGAAAACTCTAACCGGTCAAGAAAAGATTACAGCAGAACCCGAGGACAAGACGTCTTGGAAACAGAGCAGGTCACAGGACTCCAAGGAAGCCGGTCGGTACCAATAATGTTTTCTGATGAGGATGACCGAGGAGTAAGTTTCCCTCATGACGATGCGTTGATAATCAAGGCAATAGTCGGCGGGTCGGAGGTAGAAAGAATCCTAGTGGACCCCGGAAGCGCAGTTGACATAATTTCCAAAGAAGCACTGGACGACCTAGGGGTGGAATATACAACTTTGACCAACGATAGCACTCCCTTGTACGGTTTCAGAGGATCAGTCGTCATCCCACTAGGAAGGATACAGTTGGCAATGACTGTCGGGACATATCCCCGGACCCGGACAATCATGACGGACTTCACTGTAGTAGACTGCATGAACAGTTACCAGGACATCGTCGGGCGACCTTTCATGATGAAAACAAAAGCCGCGATGTCCTGCTACCACATAAAACTGAAATTCCCCACCTGGGAGGGGATCGGAATTGTATGCGAAAGCCAGAAAACAGCTCGCAGCTGCTTCGCAACTCTCTCACGAGAAACTCTCTGCATCAAAGAAGATACCCGAAAACGACAAAGAAGCCTGGGTGAAGAAGAAGAAAACAGAAGCCCTGGGCCCCGGCCAAACAAAAATGCCAAACTCGCTGCAGCTGAGGAGACGGAAGAAATAAAACTTTACGGGCTAGGAAAAATTATAAATATAGGGGGAGGCCTGAGCAAGTCTCTACGACAAGATCTGCTAGAATGCCTGAAAGGATACCCGGACGTCTTTGCCTGGGGATACGATGACATGTCTGGGATCGATCCAAGATTCATCAATCACCGCCTAGCGGTAGATCCATCTCGCAAGCCGGTCAGGCAAAAAAGAAGGAACTTCAATCAAGAAAGGAGTAAAGCAATAGCAGTCGAGGTCGAGAAGTTACTAAAGGCAGGTCTCATCAGGGAAGCAAGGTACCCGGATTGGGTATCAAACATGGTGTTGGTCAGAAAAAACAATGGCAAGTGGCGAATGTGTGTCGATTTCACCGACTTAAACAAGGCGTGCCCGAATGACAGTTTTCCTTTGCCGAACATAGACCAGCTAGTAGACACCACAGCCAGTCAAGGATTACTGAGCTTTATGGATGCTTTCTCCGGATACAACCAGGTAAAAATGTGCCATGCAGACGAAGATAAGACAACTTTCATCACAGATCAGGGACTTTACTGCTATAAAGTAATGCCCTTCGGGCTAAAAAATGCGGGAGCAACCTTTCAAAGGTTAGTAAACAAGGTTTTCAAACCACTCATCGGTATTACAATGCTAGTTTATGTCGATGACATGATAACAATGTCGAAAGAACCAAGCAACCACATGGACGACCTAAAAATGACCTTCGAGCTTTTAAGAAGACACAACCTGAAACTCAATCCAGAAAAGTGTACCTTCGGGGTAGCCTCAGGAAAGTTTTTAGGCTACATGGTGAGTGCCCGAGGAATTGAAGCAAACCCACAGAAGATCCAGGCAATACTGGCCCTAAAGTCTCCCAAGACAGTGAAAGAAGTACAAAGTCTGACTGGTAGAGTGGCTGCGCTCAATCGGTCCATATCACGAGCAACTGACAAATGCCACCCTTTCTTCAAAGTGATCCAAAAAGCAAAAAAGGATATCGACTGGACGTCAGAGTGCGAAGAAGCCTTCCAACAGTTAAAGCAGTATCTGATGCAGCCCCCACTCCTGGCAAAACCACTCCTGGGAGAAACATTATACCTATACATGGCTGTTTCAGACCGAGCAGTAAGTTCAGTACTAATACAAGAAACCGACAAGATCCAGAAACCTGTTTACTATATCAGCAAAGCCCTCTTAGACGCTGAAACCCGATATCCGGTACACGAACTGGTCGCCCTTTCATTAATTACGGCAGCTCGGAAATTACGGCCTTACTTCCAGGCCCATCCTATCAAGGTATACACTGATCACCCCCTAAAACAAATTCTGCAGCGGCCGGAAATTTCCGGCAGACTAGTAAAGTGGTCAGTAGAACTAAGTGAACACGACATCACCTACCTCCCAAGAGCAGCAGTGAAGGGACAAGCCTTGGCGGATTTTGTCGCCGAATGTACCGACCCCCAGACCCTGGCTATAGAAGAGGACAAATGGGAAATGTCTGTAGACGGTTCGGCCAGTACACAAGGCAATGGCGCGGGAATCATCCTAAAAAGCAACAAAGGAGAAGAAATCATACTCGCCATGAAATTTTCTTTCATAGCAACCAACAATGAAGCAGAATATGAAGCAATACTGGGCAGTTTGAGATTATGCATGGTACTAGGGATCCAAAACGTGGTAGTAAGGAGTGACTCACAGTTAGCCATTCAGCAACTAAAAAGAGCATTTCAAGCGAAAGAGCCTAGTATGATGGCCTATCTGACCGAAGTACGAAAGTTAACAGGGAAGATGGGGGATGTACGCTTCGAACAAATCCCCCGAGAAGACAATTGTGAGGCAGACTCCCTGGCACGGTTCGCCTCTTCAACAAAAGCCGAGCACCCCAGGATAATCCCTTTGATTTACATCCGGGAAAGGAGCGTGGGGGAATCTAATGTAGAAGTTCTAGATAAAGAAAGCCAAGCATCATGGATGCAACCTATCAGAAAATATCAGGAAACATGAGAAATACCAGAGGACAAAACGGAGGCCAGAAAGTTAAGATACAAGAGCACCAAATTCTCCCTAATCAACGGAGTACTTTATCGAAGGGGTTACTCAGTCCCCCTCTTAAGATGTCTAGCAGAAGAAGAGGCAAATTATGTGCTCAGGGAGATACATACGGGCATCTGCGGGAGCCACACCGGAGGTCGCTCAATTGCTTTCAAAGCCCTAAGACAAGGCTTCTACTGGCCGACCATGCACCAGGACGACATAGAAGTGGCCCGCAAGTGCGAAGGATGTCAGAAAAACGCAAATCTCCACCACCAACTAGCCGAACAGTTAACCACGCTGCTCAGTCCCTGGCCGTTCGCCTAGTGGGGACTAGACATCATTGGGCCAATGCCACAAGGGAAAGGGCAGGAAAAATACGCCATCGTGGCCATAGACTATTTCACCAAATGGGTGGAGGCAGAGCCATTATCCACCATAACGGAGAAAAAGGCCACTGAATTCCTGAGGAAAAATATCGTCTGCCGATTCGGGATTCCCCGAGCCATCATCACTGACAACGGGAAGCAGTTTGACAGCAAAGGTTTCAGAAAACTCTGCGATGACCTCCAGATTGCCCTAAGATTCGCCACACCAGCCCATCCCAAATCAAACGGACAAGTCGAGGCGACAAACAAAACCATCAAGGCTAACCTGAAAGCTCGGCTTGGATCCAGCAAAGGCCTATGGGTCGAGGAACTACCAGAAGTACTATGGGCGCACCGGACAACCTATAAAGACTCCACGGGAGAAACCCCGTTCTCCTTATCATACGGATATGAAGCTGTCATCCCGGCAGAGATCGGGGTAACCTCCCACAGGGTTCAGCACTACGAGAGTAAGCAGAATGAATGACTTATCAGAAACCACCTCGACCTGATCGAAGAGAAGAGAGAGAGGTCGGCCATAAAAACAGCAATCTACCAACAAAGGATGGCCCGCTTCTACAATAAAAGGATTCGGACACGCACCTTCATCCCGGGCGACCTGGTGCTAAGAAAGGTCACCCTAAATACTCGAAAGCCAGAGGAAGGCTCCCTGTGGTAAAAGTGGTGAAACCAGGAGTGTACATCCTAGAACGGCTGGACGGCACAAGATTAAAAAAACTATGGAACGCCGAGATGTTGAGAAAATACTTCCAGTGAAACTTTTCCTTCCTCCTATCTGTTTACGGCAGACAAATAAGGGACAATAATCCAAATACATAAAGCCTCTCTCAAAATGACCCACAGAGAGTTGTAAGAAGGGCAGTATGTTCCCGAGTATGAATAAAAAACTTTCTTTTTTCCAAACGCTCTCCTAAAAAATAAAACTTTACAAAACCGTATTCAAAAAAACTCGGGGACATGCTCACAACGACGATCCAAAGCTAAAGAGCACAAAACTCGCAACTACCCGACCACGGCTACCACCATAAAAAAACACAAAGTCACACCAAAATCGTTCGACTCCATATAAAAAATCGAAGAGCATAGATCTGTGAGAAACATAACATAAGGAGGAATATGCCCCTTAATGTTTCAATCGGCTCGGGACTGGATTACATTCCGCCGAGGCCTCTTCATTATTCGGCTCGGGATCGGGTTACGTCCCACAGAATCACGCTTATTGGCCTGGGGACGGAACATTCCCCCAGAACCAAGTATCTCTCTTAGCTCGGGGTCCTCAGGGGCATACTCGATGCATAGGATCCGTGAGAAGCATAGCACAGGGAGGGATGATACCCCCGTGGCGATTGTTTACTCCAGTGTTACCGAACATAAGGAGGAACATGCCCTTAATGTGTCGAACACTCTTTTGATCCTCACCTACCTGACGTAATGGATCAGTGGGAAATCATAGCACGGGGGTGATGACACCCCCAAACGATTGCTAGCTCCAGTGATCCCGGACCTAAGGAGGAATATACCCTTAGTATCCCGGACACACTCTTTGATCCATTCATCATTCGGATCCGAGAGAGGCACAGCACAGGGATGCGTGGTTCCACTGTGGCGTGTGCCTGCTCCAGCGTGGTAAGGAGGAGCCCTCATACAATACACAGGCTCCCCAGTGAACTGACGTGTAGAGGATGTACCCTCACCATTCAAACGCTCTTCTAATCCGAATCCTGGTTCGCCGGGACACTGAATTGAAAGATTCAGAATTGTGTTTTGGAGACCTCTGGCAGGACGCTGTTTTGAGGCATCCATGTTGTTATTTATGCTTGCAAAAAATGTTTTTGTTTTGGGATAAGTGCTAAGTCACCCCCGCCTTTTGATTTTATTTTCCAGAATCTTGTTTTTGTTTTTCGCCGGTCTGGCAGAGGGACGCCCATGCCAGATTCGGTAGGGCTTCAAAGGTTGATTCACTTCCCTTCTGAATAAAATCCCAGGGGTTAGTCGGCTCGGGGCTGGATTAAGTTCCGCCGAGGCCACTTGTTAGTTGACTCGGGGCTGGATTACGTTCCGCCGAGGCCACTTGTTAGTCGGCTCGGGGCTGGATTACGTTCCGCCGAGGCCACTCGTTAGTCGGCTCGGGGCTGGATTTCGTTCCACCGAGGCCACTTGGTTATTCAGCTCAGGGTCGGGTTACGTCCTACCGAGTCAGCTTATTTGGATTGGGGAGGTAACATTCCCCCAGAGCCAAAGTCTTTCACTCAGTTCAGGGTCAGGTTACGTCGCACCGAGTCAGTCTTCTTTTAGACTGGGGAGATAACATTCCCCCAGAGCTAAGTGTCTCACTCAGCTCGGGGTCGGGTTATGCCCCTCCGGCTTATGTTGACCCCCGAAGGGTCTCAAGTGTTCGGATAACAGGAAACATAAAGAAAAGAAAAAGGAAAAAGAAATAAGAAGGACACATAAAAATATATATATATATATATATATATATATATATATGTCAAAATACAGCTTGAAATGTTATTACAAAAAGTTAAAGTATACACAGGGCCCCGGTCGGGTTATCCTTTCTCATTCAGCCCGCACAGGGGCGGGAATTTCTTCCTCAGCCAGCTCAGACAGCGGGAGGATCGGCTCGACCTCAGGAGGACGAACTGCGGCTTCAACCTCGACAGCATGAGAGACCTCTGCTTCAGGGATGGGAGGAGGGATCTCAAGGCAGTCCCCACCGGGGGCAGGAACATCATGTCGTCCTTCTTGGGAAGCCCTGGAAGCAGGAACCACCAAAATCGGGTCGAGATCCATCACCTCCTCGGAAGGAGGGGGAGCCATTTCCGAAACTCCTCCTCAGAAATATCCCCCTTGCAAAAGCTGATGGCCGCATAAATAGGATCCATATTCAGACTTGGCAGCACCATCGGTATCAGTTCAACACAGTCACCAACCCTATCAAGGCGGATGGCATCCTTCTCGGCCTCAAGATCGGCCTTTCTCTCCTCAAGCTCGGCCTCTTTCCTCTCAAGATCATCCCGGGCCCGTGCCATTTGTTCATCGTTGGCCTTCAGTTTGGTTTCAACACTTGACACCTTCCCTTTCAAAATGTCGATCTCAGATTGGGCGACTTGCAAATCCTCCAGGGCAGTGTCGGCGAGTTTTCGTTCCAACGCAGCAGCAGCCTTGAGAGCGTTGTTTGTTTTGAAGTTCTCAATTGCAGTCGATTCGAGGTTCTTTATCACCTCCTCTCGATCGGCCAGTTTAGCTTCCACTTCTGTAAGGCCATTCTGAAGTCTCTGGGCCTGACCACCCTCGGACAATAGACTCAGAAGGAGGTCCTTATTCTTGGCCATGAGGTAAGTGGCCTGCACAAAAACAAAGAAAGTCAAGATATCAGATAAAGAAGACCGAGAACCAAAATCAGAAAGAACAAGAGTAAAACTACCTTTGCCATTTGAGAGCTCATCTCGGTCACCAAGGCTTCATGAGAGATATCCTCATATCTCGAAACCTCCCCCGGGGGAATCACCTCGGCCAATTCATTAAAAGCCGGCACTAGGTGGGAAGTAGCCTCCCGGATGCCTTCTCCCAAATCATCCACCCCGAGGATCACGGAACCTTTCCGCTTCTTAGAGGAGCCCTCAGAAGATTTTTTCCCCCGACGGGCATCTTTCCTCTTGCCATGTACAGGCTCCTCCCCATCCAACTCAGCCTCCTCGGCCCCAAATTGACGCCTCATTTTCCTAAAAGGCTTCGGCGGACTAACCAACCGAGCAGATCCTGATAACTGCACACCAGATGGAGAGGATGGATCCCGAGTAGCCGGCTGAACCTTCCTTTGAGGTGCTCACCCAACCGCAACGGATTCAGGCTGTGCCCGGGAAGTTCCAGCTTCAGCGTGGCCAGCCTTCTTCATGGTACCGGCCAACCGCTCAAGATAATTCGGCCTCTTTGACATGCCTACAAAAAAAAAAGGGGGAGAAGGAAATCAGGACCCGAGCATGCAGCAAAGACATCAAACATGATAAACAAACATGGAAGTCAAACTAAACAGTCAGCAAACATCTACCTATCCGACCCGAGACCTCCGAAGGGACCGTCCGAGTAAGGCCCGACTCAACGAAGGCCGCATCATTAACCAACTCCCTCCAGTGGGCGGCATACCGATGAGCCCAGACTACCCGTTTCCGGACCCGATGGGAAACCTTGGGAGCATCCCTCCAACAGGCTAGGAGGAATAGAAAAGAAGGGGTAAGAGTCCACAAAAAAAAAGAACTAAGGAAAACTAAAAGATTAATCTCCTAACCTCCCGCCCTGAAGATATCCGGTACCAAGAATTCCCCTTCATCCGACCTTAGGGACCGTCCCCAATCCCCAGTGGCCCAGAACCAGAGGTCTTTAAAATTCTTATTGGAGTCAGGGAGCTTTTGGACGACGTTTGACGAACTGTCATAAGCGGAAAGGTAATACCATCCGTGGTACGACCTAGGATTGGCCTTCAGCCGGTATAACCTCTTCACCTCTTCGAGAGAAGGCTCGCCGAGTCCTGCCCGATGCCAAGCTACATACAACCCGGCCAAAATCCTCCAACTGTTTAGACTCAACTGACAAGGAGCAATCTCCATCTCGGCCAGCATTCCAAGCAAAGTAAGGTTGAACCGTCAGCCGCAGACCACACTCGAAAAAGACAGGAAGAAGTGCAACCGAGCCCTCGTCAGGTTGACTAGCGCGATCCATCAGGCCGGGAACTTCAAGGGCGATATCTATCGGAATATTATATCGCTGTCGAAGTAGGGCAAGGTCGTCTTCAGTTATTTTTGAAGGACGGTTCATATCCAGAGCCGACGAGCCAAGATCACCGGACTCTGGATCCTTCCGAGGAACCATTTGATGGTAGGAATCTTGTTCGATCTCAGAAGGAGTAGGGGTAGTATCAAGGTCTTCTACACTGGGTGCCCCCGTGCCCGAGGAGAGCTCTTCAGCAGGGGGAGTTGAGGTTTTAGCAGGATTTTCAGGGGAAGAACTGCTGTCAGACATCTCTAACATCTGGAAAACAAAAAAGGAAGGGGAAGTCAGTCAATAACTAAGAAACTACTCAGGTTTCTTTCGTCTTAGCTAAACAGGTGGGTTCTAAAAGTGCCCTAAAGCAAAATCCAACAAAGCCTTAAGTCGTTCCCTAGCAACATTCAAAAAAAAAAGGCAGGATTCACAACACAAAAAGGGAAGAGGTCGTTCGGAAGACTTACTTGTTTTCTTCTCAGAAAATCCGGAGGTTGTGCAGTACGGTTTGCCCGTTCCTTATGTTCGCAGCGGAGAAAAAGAAAGCCCGCGGTTGAATTCCGAGAACACTGAGTTGAACGAGTCACGGAGATACTTTCAGGAAAGAATGAGAAATTGCCAAAAAAGATTGAACAGTGAAAGCCTCCCCTTCTTATAGTCATGACCAGGGCGCTCGTGACCGTTGGATCAAAAGGAAGAACCCAGATGAACGTCAAGTGTCGACTGCAAAAGAGGTCTGCCAAATTTAAACAGACGGTTGAGATCAGCGCACTGTGAAGACACCTCTACACGGTCGATTCGCTTCCTTTTTGGCGGGAACCCGGCGGATGTTTGACAAGTGTCGAACTTAGAAGAAACCCTAAAGATGATTTGATAGGCATTTAAACGGAAGTGACTGTTGCGTGTCTCAAGAAAAGACGCTTGAAAAGAGGCGACGAAACATTTCTCAACACCGGATCGACCTCCAACAGAGTAAATCATCACGACATCTCTATATAGTTCCCGGCATCAACTTGCACACTCGTTGGAACCGAGAACTAGGGGACAGATGTTGATGGTGTTTTCAAGCATTAAGATATTTAAAAGCAGCACGACGAGGACAGAAGGGTAATTCCCACCATTAGGAGAAATCGTTAAGGCCGACCCGACCACCTTGATGGTCCAAGAACCTTACGATTTCGAACCGACCACAATAGATACAGACCGAGCACTTTGTGACCGGCTACCGGTCACTTGGGGTCAGATAGCCGGGCACTATCAGGTCGACGGCATCATTCTCAACATAAAGGATTGCCATGACCGACCTCATGAAGACCGACCAGATGGCGAGACATGCTCAAGATGACGACACCCTATTCTTTCAGATAAGATAAACAAATTATCCTACTCTCACAAGGAAATGAAGTCAGAATACAACAAGGAATGAGCAAAAAGAAAGCAACGTTGGATTAGAAATCCTCACAAGAGGAGAAGACTAAGTTCAACTAGGATTTCTTATGCAAATAGGAGTCTGATTTCTGTACTATTATAAATAGGAGGGCAGAGTATGTGTAAAAAGGATCATAAAATTGAGTGATCAGAATCATCAAGCTCTGATTTGTAAACACGAAAAGGAGATCTGAGAAGCGTATTGAAGTAATAAGAAGTACCATCCTATTTTGCCCGTGGACGTAGGTTGGATCTAAAATCCACCGAACCACGTTAGATCTCTTTGTCGATTGGTGTGTTTATCTGTCTCTCGCTAAATTTGCTTTTGGTCCCCCATAACCAAACAAATTCACTGTTGAAGGAGGATTCCCTCGGAGGTGATATTCCCGTATTGCCCTGAGACCAAAATCCACCGTCAACAGAAGCATTTGATATGTTTAAAACTTTTCACATATAAATTGAAAATCAATTTAATAGGAAAATTTAAAGATTCCGTAGTGATAGAGGCACTGAGTATGATTCTACACTTTTTAATGAATACTATAAATTGCATGGTATTATTCATGAGAAAACTGCACATTATTCTCCTGAAATGAACGGAAAAGCCGAAAGGAAAAATAGAACATATGCTGAAGCTGTAGTTTCTATTTTACTTAATTCTGGTGCTGCCTCATTTTGGTGGGGAGAAATTTTATTAACTGTTTGTTATGTCTTGAATAGAGTGCCTAAATCAAAAGATAAAGTTTCACCTTATGAAATTTTGAAAAATAGAAAACCTAACTTGTCTTACCTTAGAACTTGGGGTTGTCTTGCCTATGTTAGAATCCCTGACCCTAAAAGGGTTAAACTTGCAAGTAGGACATATGAATGCGTTTTCATTGGTTATGCTGTGAATAGTAAAGCATATAGATTTTATGATTTGAAAAATCATGTTGTGGTTGAATCTGTTGATGCTAATTTCTTTGAAAATAAATTTTCTTTTATTTTGAAGAATAGTGGGGGCTCATCCTCTAATATTAATCCAATTATAGAACATAATGAACATGACAAAGCAATAGAATCTATACCTAGAAAAAGTAAACGATCTAGAATAGTTAAAGATTTTGGTCCTGACTTCTATGCTTACACTTTAGAAGAAGATCTCACTACTTTAAAAGAAGCCTCGTCGTCTTTAGATGCTGATTTGTGGCAAGAAGCAATAGAAGATGAAATGAATTCCTTAGAGACTAATAGGACTTGGCATTTAGTAGATTTACCTCCAGGTTGTAAAACTATAGGATGTAAATGGATACTTAAAAAGAAATTAAAACCAGATGGTTCAGTAGATAAATACAAGGCTAGACTTGTTGCTAAAGGGTATAGACAAAGAGAAAACATAGATTTCTTTGATACTTTTTCACCAGTAACTAGGATTACATCTATTCGTGTGCTTATTTCTCTAGCTGCTATCCATGATCTTGTTGTGCATCAAATGGATGTTAAAACTGCTTTTTTAAATGGAGAATTAGAAGAAGAGATTTATATGGACCAACCTGAAGGTTTTGTTATACCTGGTCAAGAAAATAAAGTTCGTAAACTTGATAAATCTCTATATGGCTTAAAACAGGCACCGAAACAATGGCATGAGAAATTCGATAACCTAGTTATAACAAATGGATTTAAGGTGAATGAGAGTGATAAATGCATATATTATAAATCGGAAAATGAGATGTGTTCTATTATATGCTTATATGTGGATGATATGCTTATCTTTGGTTCCAATATTCATGTTGTGAATGATGTTAAATCTATGCTTTGTGCTAATTTTGATATGAAAGACTTAGGCGAAGCAAGTGTAATTTTAGGTATTAAAATTACTAGGTCAGTAAATGGAATCACTTTAGATCAATCACATTACATTGAGAAAATATTGAAAAAAGTATAATTACTTTGATTGTAAACCTGCTAGTACACCTTATGATCCTAGTGTAAAATTGTTCAAGAACATCGGTGACGGTGTTAGACAAACTGAGTATGCGAGCATCATTGGTAGTCTTCGTTATGCTACTGATTGCACTAGACCCGACATTGCCTATGTTGTAGGTTTGTTATGCAGATTTACTAGTAGACCTAGTATGGAGCATTGGTATGCTGTTGAGAGGGTCATGAGGTACCTGAAAAAGACCATGAACCTAGGATTACACTATCAGAGGTTTCCCGCTGTCCTTGAAGGATATAGCGATGCTGATTGGAATATCCTTTCAGATGATTCCAAGGCTACTAGTGGATATATTTTCAGCATAGCTGGTGGGGCCGTCTCTTGGAAATCCAAGAAACAGACTATTTTAGCTCAATCCACTATGGAGTCTGAGATGATTGCACTGGCATCTGCTAGTGAAGAAGCAGCTTGGTTGAGAAGCTTGCTATCAGATACCCCTTTATGGGAGATACCGATACCAGCTGTATTGATCCACTGTGATAGTACCGCGGCTATTGCAAAGATTCAGAACAGTTATTATAACGGTAAGAGACGACAAATACGCCGTAAACACAGCACATTTAGAGAATATCTCTCTACTGGGGCTGTAAGAGTGGATCATGTACGGACTTATGACAACTTGGCTGATCCTTTGACGAAAGGTTTAGCAAGAGAGAAGACATTTGATACTTCTAATAGAATGGGACTATTGCCATTAAATAATTAGATTACTTATGATGGTAACCCGATCTATAGACTGGAGATCCCAAGAAATAGGTTCAATGGGTAATAACAAGTCATAAAGTAATGAGAGTTGAATCATGCTAATAATCTACGAGTTCCATTCTGAGAGCATGATATCCTGAAGTGATGAGAGGATGAGTTTAACTCTTAATGTGTTCTATACTCTATGTGGAGTGGAGTACCTAGCTACATGAGTACTCTTGATAGACACACCTATGTGAATGTAGAAGTGTGGCCGCTTCTTATGAAATTTTAGGCAAAAAATTTCTAGAGCATTCACTATACTGGGATATACGAGCACGGTCGTAATGCTCGGGCTTTTGACTACACCCTGAAAGGTTTGTGTGTGTGATGTTGTCAGAGATGGAGTTCAAAACTACGGGTTACTCTAGTATAATCTGAATCGTCAACACTATGTAAATGTTCAAGTTGATAGACACCTTTATTTATGCACGACCTTATTTTTACATTGCTCGATGAAAATGTTTTATTAAAATTCAAGTGGGGGATTGTTATAAATGTGAATTTTAAATAAAAGGGGGTTACATGTTTTTTAAATTAAGATTATTGTAACATGTGAATTTTAATGGAAAATTATAAAATTTTAAATGAGATGTTACAAATTTTTTGAATAGGGAGTTGTTACAATTTTTTCAAATCAATGGAGTTAAACTGTTTGTAAGTTACTGTGGTTTTAAAAAAAAAAAAATTGTTACAAAAGTTATTTAAAAGAAATCAAATTATTATGACTCCATCATTAAATAGGTATTATTGTGTTGGAGAATTCGTTACTACTGTTTTGTTAACAAAATAAATACATGGGTTTTGAAAACAGCTTCTGCTTTATGAAATAAGTTTTTGAAACGTTCAGGAATTGTGGTTTTAATTAAATAATATGTGCGTTTTTTATTTCCTCTCAACGAGTAAAGAAAAAATTAATTTTTGAACGTTCAAACAATAAATTTTCAATGTTCAAGAAAAATTTAATTTCACAATTAACTATTACAACGTTCAAATGAATTTTTCTATATAAACTATCTGTTTCTCATCTGCAAAGTATACCAAATAAGAAATCATTTTTTCTCTCTCCCGAATTTCTCTCAATTGTGCTTCTGATATTCTTGAGTTTTATTGTGATACCGAGCATAAACAATAATATTGTGTTGGGTGTGAGTATACCAATCAGATTTTTATGCATACTGATTGAGACAGAAATTTTTCTTGACTGTTTTATCCTGGAGACGACGGGGCCAAACACGATACGATATATTTTACACTGCAGTTGATCAGTGGACCCTAGCGACGAGTGTGGAAAATAAGTATACGCAACTTATTTAGCAAAAACTTAATGGTTAGACATTACAATACATGCGATTGCACAGAATCAAAAGTATTGGTTGTCATCAAATGTAATGCCACATCATCCGAGAATGTCATCATGCCACTCAAAAGGTGGAGAAAATATATCATACAACGGAGGTAGATTTTAGTAAATGACATCAAATGTGATACCGCGTTGTATGGTAGATTTTCTCTATCTTTTGATTCGATGGAGAATAACACAATTGAATCATTCGATTCTAGTCTCGATATAGTAGGTAAAATATTTGATTATCTTAATCTCTTATAAAAACACATATCTTCGTTACTAGCACTAGTTATAATTTTTATAATTTTTTGACAAAAAGTCATATTGAACTTGGGATATGTGTTTTTGACAAAAAATAGCTCGAAGATCCTATCAGAGTACGTTTACTTTGGTTTTGCTTCCTCTATCTGCCTATATTTTCTAATTGAGGGTATTAATTAAATAATATGAAAGTACGTTTACTTTGTTGTACGACAGCATTGATGAATTTATAACGGAACCTTGAATTGATAAAAATTGAAAGTTAGAGCTAGGACTGAATTGACAAAACTGAAAGTTAACGGACTTAAATGAAAAAAACATGAAAGTTAGAGGGTCACTTTTGCATTTTTGCCTTTACATTTATATATGATGCCTTGAAATTGAACTTATTTGTGATTTGATAAAGCATATATAATTGCATAGATTTACAATGGTGAAGGAAATTACCATTTTGTTAGATGGCATCAATAAAATTCATGTGCAGAATCATTGAGACTAGCTATGATTTTTGGTTTGCTTAATGTTTAATGTTTGGTTACTGCTCGACAAACAACTCATGTAAAGAGATTATTTCAAAGCGTGTTTGGGTACTAAACTATTTGCTCACATTTTCCTCAAAATCAATTATTTGAAACTAAAAACTGAAGGTTGTTATTGTATTTTATTTTATATTCTTGGTGGGTTATCATATTCAGCTATTTTGAAATTACAAATTTCACTGCTTCAAGTCAGATCGAATCGCTAGGTTAACCTCATATTTGAACATCCCTAGTTGAAGATAACTTCTGCTTGCTTGATGAGGACTCTGATTCTGGTAGATTCCTTTCAGTAAAAAAATCCAGGCTGCTTCGGTTGAGGCAATGATCTTTCTCCACTCAACATTAGATTCACAGATGACATGTTTGGCCTGTCTTCTGGTCGTTGTTGCACACATAACAGACCAACTTGAATGCATCTTAATGCTTCAGATAAAGAATAACAATCATATAGTGTTTTATCAATTAGTTCCATAGGTCTCCCTTCAATCCACATTAGCCAAGCCTGAAACACATGAAAAATATAAATAAATAAAGGCATAATTAAACATCTCAATCTTCACATAACCATTAGTTGTAACTGTAGTTTTCCTCAGCCTATAGACTTACATGTCCAAGAAGGTTGTGGTGGTGATCAACATGGTAAAATCCCTTGTTTCTCTTTCCACACACTATCTCTAGTACTAAAACACCAAAGCTGAAGACATCAGATTTCACTGAGAATAACCCATCTATCGCATACTCAGGAGACATATAACCGTTGAAAGAGTTACGGTGCAAAAAAATTGGTGCGCTTGCAGGTGATATAAAGAGAATAATGAAAACAAATGCAAGCTCACTTACTATGTTCCAACAACTTTATTAGTATTCGCCTCAGTTTGATATATCCCAAATGACCTTGGCAGACCAAAATCTGAAATTTTTGGGTTCATCTCATTATCTAATAAAACATTACTGGCTTTCAGATCTCTATGTATAATTCTTAGCCTAGAGTCTGATGGAGATAAAGAAGCCCACGAGCAATTCCCTGTGTAATATGACATCGTTTACTCCAATCGAGATATTTACTTCCGGAAGCATCTGAAAATTTAACATGGAAGCTAGTTGCGATTAACTATGAAAACAATTAATTTATTGCTAGAAAGGTTTTTAGTTTAGAGAATATCAAACCAAAAATAAAGTAGTCGAGACTTTTGTTTGGGAGGTATTCATAAATTAAGACCCTTTCATCTCTTTGAGAGCCATAGCCAAGAAGTTTCACAAGATTTCGATGCTGAAGTTTAGCAATCAAAAGGACTTCATTTTTGAACTCCTGCATTCCCTGTCCAGAACATTTTGAATGTCTTTTAACTGCAATTTCTTGCCCCTCTATCAACATTCCCTAGAAATCACGAATCACAGAAGTAAGCTGCTTGTTACATGAGAATTATACAGATTTCATGGATCTAGATTCGGTGTTGAGTAGAACTTTGTGCTGAGTTTTTTATAAATTGTGATGCATGCATGGAAAAAGATTATAAAAAACTGAGCATTATAAAGATCAGTACTGGATCCAATTTCCGATTGCATATTGTCATGTTACCTTGTAAACAGGTCCGAAACCACCCTCTCCTAGCTTGTTTTTCTCTGAGAAAATATCAGTGGCATCAGCAATGGTCTTCCAATCAAATAATGGTAATTCCATTTCTTCTTTTCTGCTGCCATTGCCATTGTTATCAAATTCTTGGCTTGCATCTGTGCTCCCTGAAATATTAAATTGACTTTCTATTAACAATTGAATGTCTTCGCGACTAAAGAAGAATGTTTTTGCATTGCTGTGCATTACCATGATTTCTTTGTTTCATTTTCCGAATATACAAGAACCCTCCTACAACAATTACTCCCATAACTAACAAAATAGATGTGATTATGATAGTCACTTGCTTCCTCTTCCTGGGTCGTCTTCTTTCGATGTTACCTGGAAAATTGCAGTTTACTTTCAATTTCAATACATATATATATAATCTTGAAGCAGAGGGGAAAGAAGGGATACCTAGTTCCGAAGCAGCCATCCGTACATAAAGGTCTTGCCCACTCTCTGGAAGCACTTTTATGTCAATCAGGTCATTAAACCAGAGCAAGCACCCACTTCCGCCTCCTCTCACATCGGAATTAGCATATGCTGTACAAGAACAATTCTTCAGAGTTCAGACACGATTCATTGCATTCCAAAAGGCTAATGTTCTTATCAACCCACGAGTGACGTGTATCAGGCAGTTTCACTGTTTTGAGCACCAGAAAGCCATCTCCATGCTTGCAGTCCAATGGAGTCTTTCTAATACACCCACCAGACTTATCTAACATATCCCAATCTCCTGGAGATTTCGGTACAAACCCTTCCAAACATTCACAATCAGGATAGTTTGAATTGATTTTACAAGTAGCATATGCACCACATAGTGCATAATTGTCACACTCATCAAGCGGCACTCCAGAAAACCTTGAGAACAACGTCCAAGTCTTTGTTCGTTCCATCCATATGAAACGCTGCACAACACTAATGGGTTCATCACCATCCTGGAAGGGACTGAACTATTACTGAGGTTAAACGTGTAAATACCTCTTTCTCATTTGACACAAACTCAAATGTATATATTGGATTTGTTTGCAGCTGAGGAACCCCTGTCCAGTGAAGACCGTTCCATGAACCTGCTCTAAATGTCATTACAGAATCCTTTCTAAGAACTAGCTGGGGAATACCACGAGGATCTAACCCATATGTGAAATCACCATGAGCAGGTGTTGGAACCAGCAAGACAAGAGCTGGAACACAAGTTGCATGCACAGCATGCACAAGACGTGTGCTAGTTGAAGAATCCAGCAAGTTTGGCAAGTTGGCCTGCTTGCTTTGAGCTGCCAAAACGTGTGCTACAGTGCACGCGTTTTGGCAACTATAAATTTGAGTCTCTGGTTCATTATTCATCATCCCAAATGTGTGAGTAAAAATAGAGAGTAAAGAGGGTTGAAAGTTTTTTGTAAAGCTTGGATTATAAGCTTTGTAATTCTTTATTGTGTGTAATATAAAGAATAGTTTTCTCTCACATCTCCTCTATTGTGTGTGTTTTAATCACAACAAGTGGTATCAGAGCTAAGGTTACTCGGAGGGATCCCGAAACTCGAAAACATAGGTTCGGTTCGGAAAGTCGGTTCCGACGAAAGTTGTCGAAAATCGATTTTGAGCATACCATCAGACGTTTCACGGCGAGACGAGCACGGTGGTATTTTCCGGCGATCGAACGGAGGTTTGAGGACGTCGCACGCGCGCCACGCGCCGAACAGAAGGTTGCCCACGCGCCTCACGCGCACTCACGCGCCGCACGCGCCAAATCGAGGTTGAAGACGACACCACGTCAGCCGCCACGTGTCGCCATGTCAGTGCCCAGTCAGCGCCCAGTCAGCGACACGTCATCACCCAGTCAGCAGCCTAGTCAGTAGCCCAGTCAGCGCCACGTCAGCGCACAGTCAGCAGCCGAGTCAGCTGCCACGTCATCATCCAGTCAGCAGCCACGTCAGCAGAACTGCCACGTCAGCGGTGCCTGGTAAATTTCAGATAGGTCCCTGAACTTTTTGGAAATTACAATTTAGCCCCTATACTTTTAGAAATTTTCAATTTAGTCCCTGAATTTTTTTGGAAATTGCAATATAGTCCCTGAACTTTTCCTTAATTTCACTTTGGCCCCTGAACTTTCGGAAATTGCACTGTGACCCAGAAATTTCTGAAATTTGCAAATTGGTCCCTGTGTCGGATTTTGACAAACGAAGTGTCATTTCCACCATTTTCGACCATTCCGGACGCAACGGTGAGGTCCGTTTTTTGAAATTCTGCTTAGAATTTTTATGATGGAGGGGAGCAACGGAAAAATGATTTTGTTAACTAGTACAAACTATTTCACATGGAGATGAAGAATGAAAGACCTTCTGTATGTGAAGGACTATGATGGATCGATATTTCTGGAGCAGAAACCAGAAGGTATGACCGATGGAAAGTGGGCTAATCTTCACCAGAAAACATGCAGTACTATTCGTCAGTGGATCGACGATAGTATCGTCAACCATGTTAGTGAAGAAACAAATGCACGTGTCTTATGGAGAAAGCTGGAGGAGCTTTTTCGAGCAAAGACTGGAAACAACAAGCTATACTACATCAAGAAGATGATGGGGTTGAAATACCAAGAAGGTACAGCTGTGGCGGACCATATCAATGATTTCCTCGGAACCATGAAGGAATTGTCTGGATTGGGCATAGACTTCAGAGATAAGGTAAATGGCTTAATACTTCTTAATACGTTACCAGAATCTTGGGAAACGTTCAGATCTACGGTGATCAATTCAGCCGCAGATGGGAAAGTCACTATGGAGATGGAAAATACCAGGATCTTCGAGGAAGAAAAGAGGACGAGAATGCAAGAGTCAGCATCAGCCTCAACCTCAGAAGCTCTAGTGACAGAAAAGAACACCAGAAGGGGGAGGAGTAAAAGCCGAGGCCCAGGGAGATCAGACAAGAACCGGGGGAAATCAAGAACGAGGGATATTGAGTGCTATCACTGCAAGAAGAAAGACCATATGAAGAGGGACTGTTACAAGTTGAAGAACGAGCAGTCCAGGAGAGATGACGACTCTAATCAAGAAAGAGTTGCTACTACCACCGAGAAAACCTCCAAAGAATTTTGCATAATGTATGAAGAAGCTGTTGTGAATCTTGCCAGCCACGAGACCAGTTGGGTGATAGATAGTGGCGCCTCCATACACGCCACATCTCGCAGAGACTTCTTTTCATCTTACACACCAGGGGACTACGGTGCTGTAAGGATGGGGAATGACGGACAGTCCAAAGCCGTCGGTATTGGTGACATCTGCCTTGAAACAGAGAACGGGACAAGGCTAGTGTTGAAGGGAGTCAAGCACATCCCAGATATCCGGTTAAACCTGATCTCAATAGGCAAGCTGGATGATGAAGGTTTCTGCAGCACCTTTAGTGACGGATGCTGGAAGCTCACTAAAGGATCAATGGTCGTGGCACGAGGTAAGAAAGATTCAACTCTGTATTTGATGCATGCTAAGCTTTCAAATAGTAGCATAAATACAGTCAACAGTAATGAGGCAGCCGAGCTGTGGCATAAAAAGCTCGGTCACATGAGCCAAACAGGGATGGAGATACTACGCAGGCGGAATGTTCTTCCGGAATTGAAGAACTCACACTTACGGAAGTGTGAACACTGCATGGCTGGAAAGCAGAACAGAGTATCCTTCCAGAGCTCCCCGCCTCAACGGAAACCGGAGGTACTAGATCTCATACATTCAGATGTATGCGGTCCGATGCAGACACGAACACTCGGAGGGTCACTATATTTCGTGACATTCATTGATGATCATTCAAGGAAGATCTGGGCATACACCTTGAAGAGAAAAGATCAAGTGCTGGGAGTGTTCAAGGAGTTTCATGCTTTGGTGGAGAGAGAAACCGGCAAGAAACTGAAGTGCATCAGAACAGACAATGGTGGAGAATACAGAGGTCCGTTTGATCAGTACTGCAAGATGCAAGGAATCAGACATCAAACGACACCTCCGAAGACACCTCAGCTGAATGGCCTAGCTGAGAGGATGAACAGAACCTTGTGCGAGAGGATCAGAAGCTTGCTGTCACAAGCCAAGCTACCAAAGACATTTTGGGGGAGGCACTCATCACAGCAGTTCATGTTTTAAACATGTCCCCAGCGGTCGCACTGAAAGGTAATGTTCCTAACCAAGCTTGGACAGGTAAAGAAGTGTCATACGAGCACTTACATGTCTTTGGGTGCAAAGCTTATGTACACATCCCAAAGGACGAGAGATCCAAACTTGATGCAAAGACGCGGCAGTGTGTCTTTATTGGCTATGGTCAGGATGATTTCGGCTACAAACTCTATGATCCCGTGGAGAAGAAGATTGTCAGAAGCCGAGATGTTGTCTTTGTTGAAGACCAGACCATAGAAGATATCCAAAAGGAGATGAAGACAATGCCCCAGTAATACAAATATGTGAATCCAGAACCTCATACACCGGTGCCAGTACGTGTTGAAGATGAGGTTCCCAGACATGAGGGTACAGGTGATGAAGCTCCCAGAGATGATGATCATGATCAACCACCAGTACCAGAAGATACAACAATAGTTCCACAGAGAAGGTCTGACAGAGAGAGGCGACCTTCAATCAAATACTCTGCATATGAGTATGTGCTGCTTACTGACGGGGGAGAACCCGAGAGCTACCAGGAGGCTGTGGAAACAGAGGACAGAGAAAAGTGGGAGGAAGCCATGCAAGATGAGATGAATTCTTTGCATGACAATCACACTTTTGAGTTGGTGAAATTGCCAAGAGGCAAACGGGCTTTGAAGAACAAATGGGTGTACAGGGTGAAGCAACAGGAGCACACTTCACAACCCCGGTACAAAGCCAGACTAGTTGTCAAGGGATTCAATCAGAGGAAAGGCATTGACTTCGATGAAATCTTCTCTCCAGTTGTGAAGATGTCATCCATCAGAGTGGTACTCAGCTTAGCAGCAAGCCTCGACCTGGAAGTTGAGCAGATGGATGTCAAGACCGCATTTCTTCACGGGGATCTGGAAGAAGAAATTTACATGGTGTAACCAGAAGGCTTCAGAGTCAGCGGGAAAGAGGACTATTTTTCATACTCAGGAAAAGCCTCTACGGTTTGAAACAGGCACCGAGACAGTGGTACATGAAGTTTGAGTCAGTTATGAGGGAGCAGGGATACAAGAAGACCACTTCAGACCGTTGTGTTTTCGTTCAGAAGTTTTCTGACGATGATTTTATCATCTTACTGTTATATGTAGATGATATGTTGATAGTTGGCAGGAATCAATCGAGGATTGATAATTTGAAGCAGCAACTGAGTAAGTCTTTTGAGATGAAAGACTTGGGGCCAGCTAAAGAGATTATTGGCATCAGGATCGGCCGTGATCGGAAAGCTAGGAGATTATACTTGTCACAGGAGGAGTACATCGAGAAGGTACTTCAGAGATTCCAGATGGACAAGGCTAAAGCGGTTAGCACTCCTCTTGCTACCCACTTTAGATTGAGTACGCAGCATAGTCCCTCTACTGAGACAGAGAAGGAGGAAATGAAACAGGTTCCATACACCTCAGCAGTGGGAAGTCTTATGTATGCCATGGTGTGCACGAGGCCAGACTTAGCACACGTAGTTGGATTGGTCAGCCGGTTTATGTCAAACCCAGGACGGGAACACTGGAATGCTGTCAAATGGATTATGCGGTATCTTCGAGGCACTTCCAATATGAGATTATGTTTTGGAAGCAGCGACAAACCAGTGTTGATGGGCTACACCGATTCAGATATGGCAGGAGATGTGGATACCCGAAAGTCTACTTCAGGGTATCTGATTACTCTCTCAGGAGGAGCTGTGGCATGGCAGTCAAGGTTGCAGAGATGTGTTGCACTTTCTACAACAGAGGAAAAATTCATTGCAATGACAGAAGCTTGCAAGGAATTGCTGTGGATGAAGACATTCGTCCAGGAATTGGGTTTCAAGCAGGAGAAGTACATTTTGTACTGCGATAGCCAGAGTGCTATCTATCTTGGTAAAAATTCCACATTTCATTCGAGGTCAAAACATATCGATGTAAGGTATCACTGGATACGAGACGTCCTGAGCTCAAGGCTGTTAGAACTCAGGAAAATTCACACCGACGACAACGGTGCCGATATGTTCACGAAGGTTTTACCGAAGGAGAAGCTTGAAATCTGTCGTGCCATAGCCGGGATGACAAAAATCTCCACATAGTCAGAGTGGGGAGATTCAGAGAACTACTATTGGCTTGATCCCAACTCAGGGTACGTAGGCAGTCATACAGATGCAGCCAGGGGAGGATCCTTTGAGGATCCGGATTTGGATGATTGATGATCGGCTCAGATTTTGGAGCAAATCTTCACCGAGGGGGAGATTTGTTGGAACCATCAAGACGTGTGCTAGTTGAAGAATCCAGCAAGTTTGGCAAGTTGGTCAGCTTCCTTTGAGCTGCCAAAACGTGTGCTACAGTGCACGCGTTTTGACAACTATAAATTTGAGTCTCTGGTTCATTATTCATCATCCCAAATGTGTGAGTAAAAATAGAGAGTAAAGAGGGTTGAGAGTTTTTTGTAAAGCTTGGATTATAAGCTTTTTAATTCTTTATTGTGTGTAATATAAAGAAGAGTTTTCTCTCACATCTCCTCTATTGTGTGTGTTTTAATCACAACAGCATGGTCATCTGAGCTCTTCCAGGATGATAAGAACCTGTCCAGACCTGTAACCAAGTTTATTCCAAATTTCATACCTGCTAACAAGTTATCACCTGGATAATCGAAGCTCTGCCACAAGAAGTTATCTGGGTTATTATCATTATCATCTTTCACAACAAGATTTCCTGAGTCCAAAAGCGCCGCAACAGGATTCTTTGCATCGGTTGAAGAATTAGATGACCAAACAATGTCATTTGTGCTATTCAGAAGGACAAGGTTTCCCTTCCCTTCCCTTCCCTTGTCATACTTAATTCCTAACCGATCAGAAAGTGGAGCATCTCTGTTGGCAACCCATGTCACAGTCCCATTTGCAATTTTCTAGTACCATATTCCCATCGGAGTTTGTGACAATAGGTGGTTTTACGTGCTCCGATTAAATTTGAAAGTAATAGATTTAACGGTCAGATTTCAAATGTTTCCAAAATATATATATAAATATTTTCAGGTAGTCTCAAATTTAAAAAAAAAAATTCAAATTTTAATATATAATGTGAATTATTTATTTTTATTGACTTTATTTTAATAATTTATCTAAACAATAAAATTTAAGATAATTTTGAGCCATCCTTATGTGTATTATTGGGAATGAACTAAACTTCAAGAAACAATCTTCAATTGTACCCCACCCACCCATCAATCAGTATCATCTTCATAGTGAAGATTTTGACTTAACAAACAATTGTAAAATACTAGCAAAAAGTACAAGGGAAAATCCGGTGTTAATGTAATAGCATCTCCAAATAATTGTATTATTTTAGTGCAATTTTTGTATCAAAATGGTATAATTTTTACGTCAAATATTATTTGTATTTCCAATTTATTACACCAATTATTACACTAAAAGCAACATTCCCTACAATATTTTTATATATTATTTTTTTATTAGTTATCAATGATTATCCTTATTTAATATAATATTATAATATTGTATTATATTTTATTAATAATAAACAATTATTATTTTATCAGTTAATTAATATAATAACAATGTAAAATATTTATTATTTAAAATTAATTAATTAATATTTTTAATTAAAATATTACATTTATTAATTTATTTTTAATGCATTGAGATTAATTCTTTCAAAATGAGCAAAAAAAAATTATCAATGAGTGAATATACAGATGACAATTTCATTATTGATCCAAGCCTATGCAAATTTTTTCAAAATGAACAATCAAGAATTATGGAAAAAAGATTCCAATAAGCCGGAAGATCCCAAAATACCTAAGGATATTTTGGACAGTATTTCAATTATCTCGGTAGATTCAGTGATGATCTTCTGTATTATTAAATCGTTGTTGTAATTTATAATGTATTTTCGTTTTATTTTTATGTTTTCCAAATAATAATAATTTATTTATTATTATCAATATAAATAATAATTAACCTTATCAATTATATTTTATAAATTCATTAACTAATAAATGGGATACAATTGAAATCTATTAGATTAAATATGATATAATTGTGATTAAATAAAGATATAATTATAAATAACTTAAATATTATAGGTCATTATGTAATTAAGACAAAAACGAGGGGGAAAATTAAAGCAACGCCATTTTTGGCGTTGCACAAGATGCAGACCAACCCACCCAACGCCATTTTGGTGCAATGGAGCTGGATTGGAGATAGTCTAACTAGCACTTATATCCATTCTTTTGCTATAAAAGTTTGTGATTGGTGATCACTAAAGCGTACTGGTCGGTGAAATCATACACGTAACGCAAACGTACGTATCGCTCAAGTAGTATAAAATGTATGAGGGTCGATCCGATCCGACCCGCAACGACCCGGTCGGGTTCATAAAAAAATTTGTAAAATCTTGACCCGACCCGAAATTTTCGGGTTGGGCAATGGGTTTGATACTAAAACTCGACCCGACCCGACCATATACAAATTTTATTATTTTACTAAAATTTTTATTATTTTTCTAAATTTTTTATTATTATTTTTAAAGTTTTTACTATTACTTCATTTGTTTATTACTTTTTTTGTATTAAAACTTTATATATATATATGATAATTTTTGGGACATAAAATAATTAATATTTATATTTCAAAATAATTAATTTATTAAAAAAAGTTATTTTTTTTAAATGACCCGACGACCCGACCCGAACCCGATCGGGTTCCACTTCCCCGCGACCCGACCCGCGACCTGACTTTCCCTTGACCCGACCCGATCGAGTCTAACAAAATTTTAAAAAACCCGACCCATGAACACCCCTAATAAAATATATCGTTCCCACGATGACTTAATATCTATGCTATCAATTTACGAGGCTAAATGTCTACGAGTATCTAATTGATTCGATTGTTGGTTGGATGATGATTTTTATCTAAAACAAACAAGTAAATAAAGCTTAGATAGATTTCAAGATTAATTAATGATATGAAAATGTCTAGGGTTGTGAATCCTACGAATATCTTCTAAGGATGAGTTGATTACCTTATGCTTGTGTAATATGTCAGTTTATTAACCTGGAACACGAAGTTATGTAAAAGCCTCTTCCGATGGTCAGATGCAAACACCCAAAGTAACCCAATTAACTATATTCCTATGTTAATTAAGAAACTTCGAATTCATTAAGTTTAAGTTCCAATTATGGCTACCCACCCCGACAGGTATATTCTTATCCTGTAAGGAAATATTTAAGGTGAATGTGAAATCGTGAGCGATTGAGTCTACTACTAAACCTAAAATCAATTTTCCAAGTTCATTTTAAGTTTACCTAATCAATATTATTAGTGGCCAATTAACAAGAAACATTAAGAACTAGACTCAATAAATAAACCAAAACATCACACAAGACATAAGAAAATTCAACTTATTAAATCATTGATATTGGTTTTCATCACAACCCTAGACAACGTATTTAGTTACAACACATATCTAAGACTACTAAAGATATAAATAAATAAAAATCATGCAATAAGTTGAAAACTATAAAATAAAAATTACAATAATGAAATAAAATGCTGGGGTTAGGTAGAAATCTCTCTTATTATAATATATAAATTTGTATTATATTACCAACCGACCATATAGGCGGTATCCTGATTAAATCATATTTTAATTAATTCTAACCGACCATAAAGACGGTATCCAATTAAGTCATGTTAAAATCAATTTAATTAAGTCCAACCGACCATAAAGGCAGTATCCCATTAAGTCAGGTTTTAAGATAATTTATATATTATAAATAAGAGAGATTAATCTAAATTATAATAATAAAAGTTTCACCTTTCACCCCAGCAGAAAGAAGTTACCTACTCATGTTTTAAGTAGAACAAACAAAGTTTTATTACTAAAATAAAAATTAAATACAAGAAAACTAAAATTAAACAAACAAAATACTCTATTCTTAATATTCTAAGGAAATTCCCCAGAAGAAAGTATATGTTTTACATCAAATTTGGCATGCTATTTATAGGAAAATATAAAGGCTTCCACCAATTTCTCCACCAAACATGGCACCAAATGTTAGACAATTATGACCCATAATGTCACTATTTGTAAAAGACATTGTGGTTTTTGTACAAATTAACTATGTGACAATGGAAATTGCATTTTATCATTTTGTATTTTGATTACTTCAATATATAAATGATAAAAGTCCTTATGATTAGTTCCAGATTATAATATATGAGACAATATCAATCCATAAAGGTTTAATCATTAAATATCCCTAGTCGTAGTATTATCGAGACTGGACATCGATAATGCGGAATAGACTAGTATTGCACTTGTGCGTGTTATGGAAGCGTAACAGCTTAGTTCTCATATATTTAAGTATTGGATACTTATGCAAGTGTGATAGGAGGTTGTGTTTACCGATGATACGGAAATAGCTTCGCTCTGGATAGACCCCGCAGAATCCCATTGGTAGTATGACTTTGTGTCTATGGGAATCCGCATCAGGGTAGGTGTATTTGGTCTTAACCTGAGACTTGCATCGCTAGTACTTGCGACAATCAATACGCTTTGGTTTTGGTCGTCCAGAACTTTAACAGGTTATGTGTACGCCTCTTCTGAGTTTATTGAGAATCGTAGTGTATTGGGTGTGATGTCAAGATGGAATTATCACTTCAGTCATATAGAGATGATGATCACGCAGGGATACAGAACTGGTACTCTAATTGGTTGAAACCATCGGGATAATATGACAAAGTCATGATTATCCGATTAAAGAGACTAGTTGCTTGTAATCCGATATATGCTTCGTACGGGGCAGACACTATTCCAGCCTCAGGCCTTGCATGTGACATCCGATACTAGATCGTAATACGCAATACTAAGTATACTACGCCTGCCATAGATTATATATTCCTTTAAGAATATTTCTAGAGAATTGGGTAGGCACGATGCTTTGCTAGAAGCCAACCATGTCTCGTAAATCGATAAAAACGTACTACGAGGTACGTACGTGTTCGGATAGTCCGACGACCGGATTTACTGCCAACATATCCAGAGATCTCATAGGTCGCTTCCCGAAGATTCACCGATAACGTATGATTCGAACATTATTAATCTAGGATTAATGATACGAAACATGATACGAAACAGACGAAATCCGATCCAAGATCCCGCAGACCCCCAAAGAACATGTCCTTGAAAACCCTTGGAGATAGCCTCAGATGAATTTTGCCAGCAAATCGGACGCCACAAAGGATGCCAACCCTTTGATAAGTCTTTTTTCAATCCCTGAACGATGATAAAATTTTCTTAATCTCAAGAAAAAGTACTATTCACACACATAAAATTGATTTTTTCATTAAGAGTTGTTTTTGAGTTTAAATAATGACATGTTCAAACCCTAATAGAGCCAAATGTCTAAAATAACCTTAAACTACCCATTACCAACTAAAAGCCCATAACTCCTAATTTCTAGTCCAGTTTGAACCCACAAATAAATAAAATAAATTAACCCAAATAATAAATAAAAACGGACATCCACGTTGGTTCCATATATGAAAATAAATAATAAATAAGCTTAAACAAACGAAATCGATCCATGCTGCTAGGATCACATCATTCTCCTTCTCTTGAAAAGGATTCGTCCTCGAATCCGTGCCCTGATCATAGATAGTAATGATAAAATCAATTGGACGATTATTCTGGAACAAGGAAAAATCACATGAAAGAAAAGTGTCAATGTTAGTACAATAATGCTTGTGTATTGTTCCCTTTTGCCTATACTCTTCTGCAAAATCTAAATTTATTGCACTCTCCTTCCCAATGAGATTCCTAATTAAGTTCACACTCTAAATCTCATTCACAACAAATTCTACATGCTTAACACTACAAGAACTCTCACACGTATTTACCCATGTGTTTCCCAACTCACTACTCACACTTGCATGTTCAAAACTCTCAACACATTCAACTACACATGTAGTTTCATCAATACATTTAGCCATGCATTGAGCTTCAAATTTATCATCACCAGCAACAGCTAAGTCATCCACTTCAGTAATAGAAATAACTTCAGCATCACACTCACTCTTCACTGCTTGCTCACTCACTATCATGCACATATTTTCTTATTTTACATTCACAATATCACTAGCAAGTTTATGTGCTAAGGACTCGACATCTCTTTCTTTTTTCCTGTTTTCAACCTCACTTCTCCTCTTCATTATTAATTGATCTTTGTACGCTTGTTGTGGTGTTAAAAGAGAAAGAATCACTGACCTCCGCTTCGTGACATAAATGTACCTACTCCTCTCAACATGATGCCACACTTGCCTATCATACTTCCATGAACCACCCAATAATACATGACAATCAAGCATAGGCACCACATCACATAATACTTCATCAAGAAATCTCATAGTAGTAAAGGCAACCATGACTTGATACTCCACCTTAACCTCATCACAATTAGGCAAACCTCGTAACATATAAGGCTTAGGATGGTTTCACAATGACAACCTCAATTTCTCCACGAGACTGGTACTAACTAAATTAGCCCAATGTTCCCCATCAATAATCACATTGCACACCTCATCTTTCACAAATACTCTAGTATGAAAGATATTATCTCTTGGTTGCCCCATAATATCAACCAACGCACTTGGTATCTTGACAAAAATAAACTCAAGAAGGAAGAAAAGACTAAAAAATGACAAAGATAAAGACAAAATAAAAAATAAGACTAAAAAAACCACATGAGACTAGAAACAAAACATAAAAAAAATCAAATTCAAAATTCAGTGACAAATTCAACCAAAAATTTTCTTTTCGATTAAGGGACACTAAGGCAATCCCTAGCACAACTTAACACATAAGATAATTGATTAAACTTTACCTGATCAGATCTGAACTTTTTTTTTTAAAAATAGGATTATCAAAATTACGCTAGAACGGTTCAATCAACAATGCCCAATTTTCACCCCAGTGCAAGATAATCAGAAATACCTAGTGTAGCTAAAGGAATATGTAATGCTAGGAAATAAAAAGTACATAGAAAGGAAAAGAAAAAAAAAGAACAAAATAATCTAATAAAAGTATGTAACAAAGAGCCAAAATTAATGGCCAACATGCACAGTGCATGCCAAATATTAATTAATAGCTAACACACACTACATGCCAAAAGCAATTGTCAGGGCATCAAATTTTTTTTTTTTTTTTTGTTCACAGGCGTGAACTTTGTTTTTTTATCTATGACCCGGGTTCGGATTCGAGGTCGAATCCTTTTCAAGAGAGGAAGAATGATGTGATCCAGAATGAGCTCTGTTTGTTGGGCCAAGTTAACTTGAAGTTGTGGCTGATTGCATGGCTTGGTCAAATTGGTGTATTTGGGCCATTTTGGTGGATTTGGAAGATTCCTTGGGTTCTGGAGTTTGGTCCATGCATGAGACATTATGTGAAGTATTTATTATGTCTAAAGCAATATTGGAATGGGTCTAGGACGTGCATGGGCTGCCTTGATTGATTTTGGGCTTTATTTCCGAATGGTGCATTAGTAGTGGCAGGATTTATGCAGTCTTCGTATTTTGGACGTAACTTTCTCGTCCGATGTCCGATTTTGGTGATTCAAGTTGAATTGAAAAGAGAACTCGTAGCTCTACAACTTTGAAGTTTTTATCAAAGTCCAGTTCGGATTCCTTCATGGTCTAAATGAGGACGCAATGTATCCCTATAGTTTTTATATTTTATATTTTTTTAAGTTATGTGTTGTTTAAGTGTTGGGTTGAACATTAATTAAATTAAAAAGCCCATGGACGAAATTTTCAAGTATTTTATTAGGGTTTTATTATATTTTGGTAGAATTAGGGTTAGCCACCTATTTAAAGGGGCATTATTCATTGTAATGGATAATTAACCAATAATATATATTTTTACAAAATAAATTGACTTGTGTCATCTTGAGGGAGTGGATTCTTCCTTGGTTTTACGGAACAAAAGCTTATCAACGTGTGGCAAGCGTTGTGGCGCTGTATCGCTGTTCAGGATTCTCCAAAGAAATAAAGAAAGGTTTTTAAGGGCAATGTTCCTTAAGGGTTGGACTTGATCTTGGAAGGATTTTGTTCTTACAAAATCAAGATTCATGGATCTTGGGGCTTAGAACACGTGGAGAGGTTTGCTTGGCTTTGTTCCAGGCAGGTTTCTATCAATTAATTACGGAGAGATTTTATCTGGGATAAAATACTATTTGAAGAGAGAGAACGATTAATTTGGAATTAATCGATAAAATAATATATTCGATATATTAAACGAAATTATATTTAGACGCGGAATTAAAATTGGATTTTAATTCGGGCTAACGAATTGATTTAGATTTAATTCACGAGCGACATGAATATTAATTTTGCTAGACATAATTATTTAATTAAATTTGATTTAATTACGTCGTAATGGAAAGTTCGTTAATTCGGAATTAACGAACCCGAGCCCATAATGTGTTTGCGGGCCCACTCGTATTTTGAATTAAAGTGCGGCCCATAAGTCACATCGCAAGTCACTTTAGTGTTGGAAGTTATGTCACATTTTTGTGATTGGCAACGAGTCATTATTCATGATGGGAGTAGATGAATGGCATTCAATGCCATTTCCCTCCAATTTGCTTTATTCTTTTTTGGAAAAAGGATATACCAAATGGTGTGAATGACTTTAGTAATTATTTTTTTAATTAAAAACACAAGTCTTGCACTCTCTCTCTCCCTCACGGTTTTGGAACCAAAACACTCTCCCAAATTTTCTTCTTTGGCCGAAAATATCAAAGGAAGAAGAGGTGATTTTTGTGGCAAAAATCTCCATTGCTAGCACATCAAATGATCATTCAAGGTGATAGGGAAACATATCCTTGAGCTCAGAATCAACTCAAAAGCTTGGAGCTTGGATTTCATCCCCAAAGGTGACCTTGACCGAAACTACAAGGAGAAAAAGTTTTTGTGTTCAACGCATCCAACATCTGCTCTTTGTAAGTATGATTCCGCCATACTTTATTTTGTATTCACATGATTTCTATGCTTATATGATCTTGGATAATGTCTTAGAGACCAACAATGGTATCATGAGCCTTAATGAACATGAAATATACTTAGGGTTTATATACTAAAATTTGGGTAAATTTGATTTGAGCATGATTTGACCAAATTATTTGTTTAAGTATGCTTGTATGTTGATAACTTGGAGTTATGCATGATCAATTTGACGAAAATTGAATTGGATTAATTTTCCCCAATTACTTTGGCTTGGCCGAATAGATGATATGCCCTAATGTCATGGTATTTTTTATTTTAAGACCATTGGATGTGTTTAAAGACTTAGGAAATAATGATTTAAGATTCAATTGGATTGAAATCGGAATCGGACAAAAATCCCTACAAATGCCGTGAGCATCAAAGTATGAAATGAGATGATTTTTTGTTTCAATAATGTTGGACATGTGTTGAACAAATTAAAGCATAATTAATTAATTAAATTGATTTTTTGGAAATGTTAATTTAGATAATTAATTAATGTAATACACTTTAATTAATTAAATTATGAAATTTGGAATTTAGAATTTGATTAATTGGGTTTAATTTAGAATTGGGCTTATAATGTTGTATTTGGGCCTAATGGACTTGGTTGGGCCAAGTTGGTTTCAGACAATTGGATTGGATCCAAATTGGGCCTAAACCATTCCATTAAGTCCAAATATAACAAATGGACCTTTTAATGTTTAATTGGGCCTAATGGGCCGAAATTTGTTTCTTGGCAAATAGGGTGATTCCTTAATTGGGCTTTGGTATTTGGGTTTGACCCATATTGACCAAAGTCCATGCCTTAAGAAATTAATTGAAAGCCCATTGGACTTTAATTAAAAGACATTGGATGTTAATTGGGCTTTGAGACCCATTTAGATTAGATTTGGAATCTAAGTCTTAAAGGCGCATTTAAAAGTGTAGTTATTTAATTTGGAAATAATTATGGAATTAGTATTGAATACAAACTAAATTAGATTTAAATTGTAGTTCGATATAATTCAAGAATTCGTACTTTGAGTACTTATTCTTAAACGAGTTGGACCCGCGCAAATCAAATCGTTATTTGAATATTAGATGATCACTTTATTCAAAGATTAATTAATTGGATTAGATTGATTGAATAACATGCTTTGTGTGAATACATGGATGTGTTGAATGAATAATGTATATCAGATGGATATTAGAAGGGAAAGGGAAATTTTGGAAATTGTTGTAAATTTAGAATTTTTTAAATTGGACATGCATTTCCAGCCTTATCTATCGATTCTTTGTAATTCTCTTCTCACTTAATTCCCCTCAATGTTAATGAGGTTTCTTTAATTGTATTATGTAATTGGGTAGAAGTAGGAATAGTGCTAGCCGGTGAGAGGAAATTGAGTGATTTGTTCAATGAGCAATCTGTGAGATATCCATCCGCATATCGTTATTAATTTTATTTACCGCGCCTTATTATGATTTTAAAATGCATGCTTAAGGGTGTATGATGAGACCTAACAAAGATAATAAATTGGTTGCCAATTTACGCGAAAAAACCCTCAACAAATATTAAGCGTTTTCCTTCCATTGAGTGATTCTTACTCAAGATCCAAGATTGGCACTGGTTTGTTGGCCAAAGTCGAGACCTTTGTCCATCACGGATGTGTTTGAATCATGAAGGATTTGTTCCATATCATATGTCTTGTCCATGTTGTGATTTGTTGGCCAAAGTCAAGATCACTTCTTGTCCATCGACATCGATTACGAAGCTTTCCAAAGTCAATGGGTTCCGCTTAACTGGAATCATTAATCTTGTTGTGCCAAATCCAAGGCTTAGTTGATTCATAGGAAAAATGTTAGGAAAATATATTGGATATATTGGCATATATATTGTATATATGTTTCGGACTTGGAGGTCCACCTACCGGATCTAGGAATTGGATGAGATCCAATTGATCTTAGAGATCTACCTAGTTAAATATCATACAGCTTGTTGGCCAAAGTCAAGGTTGTGTGTTATCTAACGGGATCCTAGCCTACTAGGAAACTAGGTTTCCCGAGTACTCAACAGAGGGTTAGAGGCTCGCCGAAAAATAGTGGGAGGCTAGTATTGAATTTGCAATTTCGTTCAAATACTTAACTTTATGCGCTTTCAAAATTATTTCGTCAATTAAATTTATTATTTGGACTAATATTTCATTATTTTTCTTGTAACAGTTAGACTGTACCTATACATCGTTAATAAAATAGTTGGACTATTGCGGTTAAGATGACAGGAAAGTTAAGCATTAGGGATATTGTCATGGGCGACAATGTCTTTAATGGCACAACTTTCAAGACTGGGATATGAATCTCATAATTATTCTGAGATCCGAGAAGTTACTCTACACCATAGAGAGACCTATTGGGCCTAAGCCCCGACCTGATCAGTTGCTTGAGCTAGAGCTTTGGAAGACTCATAGCAATGACAACGTGACTACTCAATCGGTAATGCTTGCTGCTATGACTCCGTAATTCCATCGTCAAAATAAGGGATTGGATCCATATGAGATGATGGCGAAGTTGCATGATCTTCACCGATCTAATCTTAGATTGCAAAGATATGAGTTGCAGAAGAAGCTCTTCCGCCCTCGCATGTCAGAGGGTACGTCCATTGAGCACCATGTGTCACAGATGATTGCTGACATTGAGCAGCTCGGACAGATGGGCATCGTCTTCGAGGCTGAGACTTCAGTAGATTTGATCCTACAGTCTCTCCCCGACACTTGGAGTGGGTTCATCATGAACTACAATATGTTGAACCAAGACCAAACTCTTGGAGAGTTGATGTCCACTCTGCATGAAGCAAAAAAAGAGCTCTTTAAGGGCAAGAAGCGCGAGGCACACTTCGCTTCAACATCTCAGACTCCAAGGGCTTGGCCAAAGGCGACTAGAGGTGTAAAGAAGAAGAAGAAGAAGAAAGGCAAGGCCAAATCGTCAAAACCTTCTGGGAAGGGTAAGGACAAATCCCAAGACGTATGTCTGCAGTGCGGCAAGCGAGGTCACTGGAAGCGTGACTGCCGCGAGTACAAGGCACACATGAAATAAATCAAAGCGGGCAATGCACCTGCTTCAGGTATGTTTGTTATAGAAATATACATGTCTACTACTAGTTTTAAAAATTGGATTTTTGATTCTGGTTGTGGAACTCATATATGTACTGATGTGCAGGATCTGCAGTTTAGCAGGAGACTGGCCTCAGGAGAGATTGACCTCCGCGTTGGAAATGGGACACGAGTCGCCGTTTTGGCCGTTGGCACTTTTGTTTTGGAACTACCCTCGGGCATGTACTTAAACTATCAGACTGTTATTATATACCTAGTTTGACTAGGAATATTATTTCTGTATCTATGTTAGCCCAATATGGGTAGACTTTTGTATTTAGAAACACTGGGTGTTTTATGTATAAAAATGATATGGAAATTTGCACTGCTGATGTAAATAATGGTCTTTATATTTTGAATATGAATCAATCTCAAACATATAATGTAGCAAACAAAAGGCTTAAAGTAAGTAATAAAGATGAAACTTACATGTGGCATTTTCGTCTAGGACACATAAACAAGACACGTATATCCACACTTTCGAAGAGTGGGTACTTGGACGGATTTGATCCAAATTCATATGACGTCTGCGAATCTTGTTTATTAGGCAAGATGCCTAAATCACCTTTTAGCAGTAAAGGTGCACGTGCCACCGAATTGTTAGTCCTTATTCATAGTGACATATGTGGGCCCATGTCTAGCTAGGCTAGAGGTGGACATGAATACTTCGTAACCTTTACGGATGATGTATCGCGTTATGGTTATGTGTATCTTATGAGACACAAGTCGGAAACTTTTGAGAAATTCAAAGAGTTTCGACACGAAGTAGAAAAACAGATCGGTAAAGTATTAAGACATTACGGTCGGACCGTGGTGGCGAATACTTAAGCAATGAGTTTCTTGATTACTTGAAAGAATATGGTATTCTTTCACAGTGGACTCATTCTGGAACACCGCAATTAAACGGTGTGTCCGAACGGAGAAACCAAACTTTTTTAGACATAGTAAGGTCTATGATGAGTCGGACAGAGCTACATATTTCCTTCTGGGGATATGCATTGAACAGTGCAATACTTATTTTGAATAAGGTTTCGTCAAAGTCTGTTCAACAGACACCATATGAAATATGGACAGGAAAGAAATCAGGTTTCTTATTCCTGAAGATTTGGGGTTGCTGGGCATACGTCAAACGTTTGGAAGGTACCAAACTAGAACCCAAATCGGATAAATGCCTATTTGTAGGATATCCTAGGGAAATCAAGGATATTACTTCTATCACCCACAAGAGAACAAAATATTTGTTGCTCTACATGCGGTTTTCCTTGAGAAGGAATTCCTAAATGCAGTGATAAGTGGGAGGAAAGTAGAACTCAATGAAAATCGGAGTATTACTGTTCCTGGCATAGAATCCTTAACGGAACATGAACAGTCCATCAGGGATGAGACTGTACCACAATCTTCAAATACACAAGGACTGCGTAGGTCGGAGAGAGTCAGAAAACAACATGAGAGGTATGGGTTTCTGATCTCACCTCATGTGGATATTAATCTTATTGAGGAAGATGAGCCGGCTACGTATGAGGAAGCGATACAAGGTATCGATTCCGGTTTATGGCAAGATGTCATGAATTCCGAAATGGATTCCATGTACACCAACCAAGTTTGGACACTGGTTGATGCACCAGAAGGCGTAGAGCCTATTGGTTGCAAATGGGTCTTCAAGATGAAGACCGACATGGATGGCAACGTACAAATGTACAAAGCTAGGCTTGTAGCGAAAGGGTATCGTCAACGACATGGTGTCGATTACGACAAAACTTTTTCACCCGTTACCATGATTAAATCCATTAGGATAATGCTTGATATTGCTGCATATTTCGATTACGAGATATGGCAGATGGACGTCAAAACCGCTTTCCTTAACGGAAACCTTTTGGAGGATGTCTATATGCAACAGCCTGACGATTTTGTCGTACCAAAACTTGCAAACAAGGTTTGTATGTTAAATCGATTCATTTATGGATTGAAGCAAGCATCGCGTTCTTGGAACCAACGTTTTGATGAGATCATAAAAGAATATAATTTCGTTCAAAATGAGGATGATCCTTGTGTATATAAGAAGGTTAGTGGGAGCGCACTGACATTCATTGTCCTTTACGTTGATGATGTATTGCTTATTGGCAATGACATTCCCATGTTAACATCGGTGAAAGCTTGGATTTCATTAAAATTCTCCATGAAGGATCTGAGAGAAGCAGCCTTTATTCTGGGAATAAAGGCCTACCGGGATAGATCTAGAAAGCTGCTTGGACTCTCCCAGAACACGTACATTGACAAAGTGTTGAAGAGATTCAACATGGATCAGTCCAAGAGGGGACTGTTGCCAGTGTCACATGGCGTCACTCTATCTAAGGACTTGTATTGGGTGTGATGTCAAGATGGAATTATCACTTCAGTCATATTGAGAGGATGATCACGTAGGGATACAAAACTGGTACTCTAATTGGTTGCAACCATCGGGATAATATGACAAGGTCATGATTATCCGATTAAAGAGACTAGTTTCTTGTAATCTGATATATGCTTCGTACGGGGCATACACTATTCCAGCTCCAGGGCTTGCATGTGACATCCGATACTAGATCGTAATACGCAATACTAAGTACACTACGCCTGACATATATATTATATATTCCTTTAAGAATATTTCTGGAGAATTGGGTAGGCACGGTGCTTTGCTAGAAGCCAACCATGTCTCGTAAATCGGTAAAAACGTACTACGAGGTACGTACATGTTCGGATAGTCCGATGGCCGAATTTACTGCCAACATATCCAAGGATCTCATGGGTCAGTTCTCGAAGATTCACCGATGATGTATGATTCGAACATAATTAATCTAGGATTAATTACGGAGAGATTTTATCTGGGATGAAATACTATTTGAAGAGAGAGAATGATTAATTTGGAATTAATCGATAAAATAATATATTCGATATATTAAATGAAATTAGATTTCGACGCTGAATTAAAATTGGATTTTAATTCGGGCTAACGAATTGATTTAGTATTAATTCACGAGCGACGTGAATAGTAATTTTGCTAGGCACAATTATTTAATTAAATTTGATTTAATTACGTCGCAACGGAAAGTTCGTTAATTCGGAATTAACGAACCCGAGCCTGGAATGTGTTTGTGAGCCCACTCGCATTTTGAATTAAAGTGCGGCCCACAAGTCCCATCGCAGGTCACATCGCCTGTCACTTTAGTGATGGAAGTCATGTCACATTTTTTGATTGACAACCAGTCACTATTCATGATGGGAGTAGATGAATGGCATTGAATGCCATTTTCCCTCCAATTTGCTTTATTCTTTTTTGGAAAAAGGATATACCAAATGGTGTGAATGACTTTAGTAATTGTTTTTTTTAAACAATAACACAAGACTCCCTCACAGTTTTGGAACCAAAACACTTTCCCCAATTTTCTTCTTTGGCCGAAAATATCAAAGGAAGAAGAGGTGATTTTTGGGGCAAAAATCTCCATTGCTAGCACATCAGAGGATCATTCAAGGTGATAGGGAAACCTATCCTTGATCTCAGAATCAACTCAAAAGCTTGGAGCTTGGATTTCATCCCCAAATGAGACCTTGACCGAAACTACAAGGAGAAAAAGTTTTTGTGTTCAACGCATCCAACATCTGCTCTTTGTAAGTATGATTCTGCCATACTTTATTTTGTATTCACATGATTTCTATGCTTATATGATCTTGGATAGACCAACACCAAATCCTCCACCAAACATGTAAGCATGTTTGGTGGAAGTTTGACAATTTTAAATTGTTATTTTCCATTATTATTTCTATTTTTGATAATGACTTTAATAATTACACATAACACACTTTGGCGTTTTCATCAATTTCGATATTGAAAACGTCAGAATTTGAAATTATTATGTACATCAAAGTTGTAGATCTTTACGTCGTCTTTTATCTGGAACTTGAATCACCTCAATCTGATATTGGAGTAAAACGTTATGGCCAAAATATGAAAATTACGTAAAGTTGAAATTTCCGAAATTGTACTTCGTTAGAACGCCATTTCAAGTTTCCAACCTCCAAAATCCAAATGTCAAGTTCAGTTTTTGCCCTTCTTTGTTCCACATTTCATCTTGATTGATTCCATTGAGTCCTTATTTTATTTTATTTGTAAAATAGACTAAAACACAACAAAATATTCATAAAACTCGAGAAACTATATAAAATATTAAGTAAAATGTCCGGTAAATATTGATATATTTTCCGTTCATCTTACCCCGAAACCTAACATTTTGCTAGTCTTCGAGAAAAACAACAAAACAAAATGAAATAAACAACTTTAAAATAAATTAACCTAAGCCACTTTCGTAGGGATCACGATTGCATTAAGTGTATGCAACAAGCCTTTAAACCCCTAGGTGTCCCTAGTGGACGAGTTATAGTCTCGTGAGGGCTTACAGTGACGATACCCACAAATGTCAATAAAATGTATAATAATTCACACAAATAAAATAAAAAGATAAATAAGTTAGTGACTAAACAAGTGAAATTCTTATCCGATTTAATAGTTGTTTTCTTTCTTTCTGAATTATTAAATAAGTGAATTCTCTTATTCTTTTTACCATTCTTCATATACACAACCAACAAGGTATTAATCAATTCATCGTGCCCACAATATTTATAAGTGTAGTTGAAAAGAGAGTAATATCTTTGTCCTAAAGTTATATAAGAATTTACACCTTTTTTATAATTGAATTTTTTATTTTTTTTTATAACATCTTCAATCCTTGTAGCGAGCCTTGGGTCAGTGACTCCCAAACCGGTTGACTTTATGGCACTAGGTGTTAAGACACCCCTACAGACTTAGTTACTCGGATCTCAGATGTTAAAAGTTTTACAGTTTGACGCAAACAATCACTCATTACTGAGACAAGATGTCTGGAAACTAAGTAGAAATTTTATTGTTATTAACTCAGGCTTTACCGTTTGACGCGAACAATCACTGCTTACTGAGGCAAGATGTCCGGTTACTAAGTAAAAGCATGGTTAATTATTTATATACATTTTCTTCCTTTTTCTTTTTTTATTCCGTCCCTTTTAAGTGCTTCTTCAAATAAAATAGAGCACTGAATATTACAAACTTTCACTTACAATCCATGTTCGTATGTTACCATGTATGTTGATAATACCTGTCAAATGAGCATATGCAGATCCAATTTAGTCAATATTATGGAGAATTCATGAATTTAAATAATTCAAAATGAAATAAACAAAAATTAACTTGTTACGAATTAGGCTAAGATACGTCTCGAGAGTGGAAACTCCTTACACGGCTATCTCAAACACAATTCCACATGGTTAGTCAAGTTTAAAACATAAAAAATAAATTTTTATTTTTTTTTATTTTTTTGTTTTTTTATTTTTTTTATTTTTTTAATAAATACAACAAAGCAGCAACAACAACACAAAGAAAAATAAAAACAAGATACTAGTCAACTATTCCCCTCCCCCAAACCTAATTGAGGCATTGTCCCCAATGTCTAAAAAGAAGAAGAAAAGTTTAGAAGACATTACCTGGTTAGTGTGGAATTGTACATCTAAAAAGAAAACTAATGGTTAAGATCCAGATTTATCTGACGCTTCTTACCACGATCGTTATCAGACCAGTTCAACTTGGAAAGGATAGGGTCAATTTTTGGTTCAAATGTCAAGAGTTGGTCAATTAAATTATTGGCTGTTTTGGTAGTGAAGAGGATATCTTTTACAGGTTTTGAAAGGAACCCATTTATCCTAGCATCTTCAAGAAACACAAAAACAAATTCAAAGAATCCATCAACATTAAACAGTCCGATTGGTTTCTGATGTATGTTCAAGTTCGCCCAAGATAGCACTATGAAAATTTCCTCCATCGTGCCAAGCCACCTGGCAAAGTGATAAAAGCATCAACATAATTAATCATTTCAATAAGTCATTTGGACATACCTGATACAATGCATTCCTCTCCATTTGATTGTCTGATAAGATTCGCGTCTGCCAAAGGTTTTGGGATGATTCCCAAAACTTTACTACCTTATTCCTGTATGGCCTTTGGTACATATCCCACCAGTCCAAGATTGCCACCGCCATATACTAAGTGCATATTTCTCTCTACCATGACTCTACTCGATTCTTTCGCTGCATCAACAAATTCTGGCTTAGTTCTAGAACTAGTCTCGCAAAACACACATATATTCATGACTCATCTTCTTGAAGTTGCTTTCATTTTTTTTACTCTCTTTCTAATCTGGATGTGTTGAAGAGAGTAATGACGAGCTGAATTTATAGATCCTGAAAAAGTGTGAGTAATAATAGCATTAGTACCTGCCAAATGAAAATTATTAGCTGAACAGTAAATTAAACCATGAAAGTCAAAAAGTCTGGATCTTGTTGGCGAAAATAAAAGAAAATAACAAAACAAATCACAACAATTACTTAAAGACAAAGAAATCAAAACAATAATATGTACAGAAAGTAACGGCTTGAATAACCTCTATGGGCCAGTGACAAGCTTCCGATCCAATTTTCTTATAAATTGGCAAACAATGTCTTTTAAAGTTAGATTTCCGAGACTTGATTGTTGTCTTTCTCTTCGAAACTGTGTATGAAAATTATGAATTGCGTGATAGACATATCCATTAGAATCCTTCTCAAGAGTCAATGATATATCATCTAAAGAATTCTTACTCATGCCATCCCTAATGAATTTTATTTTATCTTCGCGATTATCAGACATCATTCTTAAAGAACGACAACAAGTATTGATGTACAACATGCAAATTTATAACAAACACCTAATCGTTTAGCTATTCTTTTTTAGCATATGTGTTTTTTCTTAAACCATGCAGAAGTGAAATAAAAGAGTTAGATGACTCACTTGCCAAGCAGACTCGTGCTTCAATTATCCAACGAATATCACTAGGAATACCTTGGATCATCAGAAGCCTCATTCTTTCAATACGTGCATTGTAGACTTTCATTAGAGAGTTTTGAGGGAGAGAAGGAAAATGCTTGTGAAATTTTGTGAGAGTTTCCTCCATCCTGTCTGTGATTTTTCCTACAAAAATTAAACACACAAAATCTCAATACATACACAAATTGCATGGGTTGCCTCCCTGCTAGCTATAAGTTTAACGTCGTTAGCTAGACATGACTGTCCAAACATTAAGCTGGATCTGCCAGTGTGAGACTCTCTTTTTGTCGCTCAAATGATTCTCCCCAATAGTGCTTGACACGTTGGCTGTTGACCTTGAATGTGTTGTTGGAGTTGGGGTTATGTATCTCAACTACCCCATAGGGTAACACTTGGGTAATCACAAATGGACCTGACCACCATGATTTCAGCTTGCCAGGGAAAAGTTTCAACCTTGACTTGTACAACAACACCTATTTTCTATGCACAATTTTTTTTATCATGCCACTTCTTGGTCTTTTCTTTGTACAGTTTGTCATTCTCATAAGCATGAAGGCAAAATTCTTCCAATTCGCCCTTTCTCTCTTGCTGCTTGCAAATCAAAATTTAACTTCTTCAGTGCCCAGTACACTTTTTGTTCAAGCTCCACAGGCAAATGGCATGCTTTCCCAAACACTAGTCGATATGGGGACATTCCAATGGGTGTCTTGTAAGCTGTCTGGTAGGCCCATATTACGTCATCCAATTTTATAGACCAGTCCCTCCTTATTGAACAAACAGTTCTCTCTATGATTCTTTTGATTTCTTAGTTGGAAACTTCGACCTAACCACTTGACTGCGGATGGTAAGTAGTGGCAACTTAGTGAGTAAATCTGTATTTGGCTATGAGTGTATCAAAGTATCTATTGCAAAAGTGTGTACCACCACCGCTGATGATTGCCCGAGGTGTTCCAAAGCGAGTGAAAATATTTTTCTTGAGGAAATGTAAAACCACTTTGGAATCATTTGATGGTAGTAATGTTGCTTCAACCCATTTGAAGACATAGTCTACTGCGACCATGATATACATATATTCCATATGATGGAACAAAGGGTCCCATAAAGTCAATCCCTCATACATCAAATATCTCCACTTCGAGAATACTTTGAAGAGGTCATTCATTTCTCCTCAAAATATTTCACATTCTCTGGCACCTGTCACATTGAAGAACGAATAAGTGAACATCTTTAAATAAGGTGGGCCAGAACAAACCTGATTATAGCAATTTAGCCGGTGAAGTGTCTGCCATATGGTGATGAATGACAATGATGTAAGACACTATTAACCTCCTCATATGGTACACAACGCCGCAATAACTTATCAGCATAAGTTTGAATAGGTACGGCTCATCCCAGACATAGTGCTTGACGTTTTTGAAAAATTTCTTTCGTTGCTGATGTGTCTATTCCAACGGCCATTTCCCCAATACTATGTAGTTTACATAGTCAGCATACCATGGGACTTATTGCTGCTTGATGGAAAATAACTGTTCATCTGGAAAAGTTTCTTTGATTGTCAGCTCAGTGCCAATTGTATCTCTTTTTTTGAGCATTGACAAGTGATCTGCCACTTGATTTTCTTTCCCTTCCTCTCTCGGATCTCCACGTTAAATTCTTACAGTAGAAGCACCCAACAGAAAAATCTGGGCTTGGCATCTTTCTTCACGATCATGTATTTGATTGCTGAATGATATGTATAGACCACCACTTTGGGATCCAGCAAATATGATCGGAATTTATCAAAAGTAAATACAACTGCGAGCAACTCCTTTTCAGTTATTGTGTAGTTTAGTTGTGCTTCATTTAAAGTTTTGTTGGCGTAGTAAATGGTGTGAAACATTTTCACCTTACGTTGTCCCAAAACTGCACCTACAGCAAAATCGCTAGCATCGCACATCACTTCAAAAGGAAGCGTCCAGTCTGGTGCTACTATGATGGGGGCAGAGATCAACTTTTGTTTCAAGATATCAAAAGCATGGTGGCATTCTTTGGTGAAATGGAACGACACGTCTTTCTCCAGTAGATTGTATAATGGTTTAACAATCTTGGAGAAGTCTTTGATAAATCTCCTGTAAAATCCTGCATGCCCAAGAAAACTTCGAATCCCTTTGACGGATGATGGTGGAGGTAATTTTTTTACTGTCTCAAATTTTGCTTTGTCTACCTCGATTCCCTTCTGTGAGATCCGATGTCCCAGGATAATGCCTTCATGTACTATGAAATGGCATTTCTCCCAATTGAGTACCAGGTTGGTATCTTCACATCTTTGTAATATTTTCCCAGATTCTGCAAGCAGTGGTCGAATAAGTCTCCAAACACTGAGAAGTCATCCATGAAGACTTCCATGTTTTGTTCTATCATGTCTGAAAAGATGGCCATCATGCAACATTGAAATATGACAGGAGCATTACAGAGTCCAAAATGACATCAAACGGAAAGAAAAAATACCATACGAGCATGTGAATGTGGTTTTCTCCTGATCTTCTAGGGCGATGGAAATCTGATTATATCCCGAGTATCCATCCAGAAAGTAATATAAACTATGCCTCGCCAGTCTGTCTAGCATCTGGTCAATGAATGGTAACAGGAAATGATCCTTCCGTATGGCTTTGTTCAGCTTCCTGTAGCCCATACAAACTCTTCATCTAGTCATTGTCCTTGTTGGAATCAGCTCGTTCTTTTCATTTGTGACTACAGTCATTCCTCATTTATTGGGTACATGTTGCATATGACTTACCCAAGAGCTGTCAGAGATGGGGTAAATGATGCCTGCATCCAGCCATTTGATGATTTCTTTCTTCACAACTTCTTTCATGATTGGATTCAGCCTTCGTTGATGTTCCATGTGGCTTTGTACTCATCGTTCATCAGGATTTTGTGCAAAAAACAAATGATGGATAGATACCTCGAATATCTGTTATAGTCCAGCCAATAGCTCTCTTGTGCTCGCGTAGCACTCTTAGCAACTTATCTTCATGCACCTATGTTAGCGATGAAGAAATAATCACAGGTAAATCAGAAGAATTTTCCAAGTATGCATACTTGAGATGGCTTAGAAGTGGCTTTAATTCCAACTGTGGTGGTTCTTCAATCGAGGGCTTGACTCTCTCATTTTTTGGTAGTTCCAAGCTTTCCACATGTGGTGTCAATCTGAAGCGAGAGGCACCATCAATATAGTTGATACATTTCAGAATCTCATCATCTAATTCTTTGTCAATCATGTTGGTGATGCATGTTTTAAGTTTGTCAGTGGAAAGTTACATTGCATCTGTGTTCTGGATGATACTATCTATTACATTAAGTATAAAGCATTCCTCCTCCCTTTCTTCATTTGGAAATTTCATGGCTGTGAAAACATTGAATGTTACTTCTTGATCATGCACCCTTATGGTTAGTTCACCTTTTTGTACATCAATGATGGTTCGACCTGTAGCCAAGAATGGTCTCCCAATGATGATATGTATTTCTTTGTCTTCCTCCATGTCAAGGACAATGAAATCTGCTGGGAAAATAAATTTTTCGACTTCGATGAGCACATCTTCCACTACCCCTCTCGGAAATATCAGTGATATTTCAGCAAGTTGCAGAGTGACTGAGGTGGGCTTTGCTTCTCCAAGCTGCAGTTTTCTGTAAATTGACAAAAGTATCAAGTTAATACTAACACATAAATCACACAAAGCCTTATCGAAGTAATGTTCTCCTATGGTGCAAGGGATGGTGAAACTGCCAGGATCCTTCAACTTTGGAGGGAGATTTCTCTGAATGATGGCGTTGTATTCTTCTGTCAATGCTACAGTCTCGTAATCTCCCAATCTTTGCTTTCATGATAGAATATCTTTCATGATTTTGACATAGTTGGGCATTTGCTCCAACACTTCTGCAAATGGAATATTGATGTGCAGCTTTTTGAAAATCTTCAAGAATCGAGCAAAATACTTATCCAGCTTGTGTTTCTGAAGACGCTGTGGAAAAAGTGGAGGTGGAGTAAAACTTTCTCGATCATTTTCTTCTTTTTCCTTCATCTGTGGATTTCCTTTATTGCTTTCTTTTGGAACGTTATCAGTAGATGTCTTGACTCCAACATCTTTATTTATTTTAGTGCCACTTTTCAACGTGATAGCTTGGCATTGCTCTTTTCCTTTGCTCCTTGGATTTGGTTCTGTGTCGCTAGGAAGGGCACCTTACAATCTCAAACTCTGAGCATTGGCCAGTTGTCCCAATTGATTTTACAGTGCCTTCATAGAAGCTGCTTGACTTTGAAACATAACATCGTATGTTGCTATTTGTTTTTGATTCACTGCTGCTTGTGCTTGAAACAAAGTGTCATATTTGGCCTCTTGGTTTTTCATCTCTGTAAGAAGATCTTCTATTCCTCGCTTCTTTTCATACCCATGTCCTTTATTTTACTGCTGGAATCTAGGTGGTGGATTATTCCTTTCATTTGGTACCTGCCCAGAAGTGTTGCTCCATGCAAAGTTGGGGTGATTCCTCCATCCTGGATTATAGGTATTGGAGTAGGGATTGTTTCCTTGTCTGTTGAAGTTGCTGACATAGTTCACAGTCTCGTCATGATGGTTGTAAGATTCTGCCTCTGGTACTCCTCTATATGGTGAACTTATGGATCCAGTATTAACTTGCATGCTAAGAGTTTCCAGCATTTATAGATTTGATCTAGCTTGACATTCACAGCTTCGTTGACCCATACTTCGTGGATTCCTACAACTCGATGAATCATATCCCTCTATGTTGGCCACAATGAGTTGTTGTTGGCCCTTTCCTCTATTAAGTCTCAGGATTGATCTTCTCATTTTATCATTAATGCTCCTCCAGCAGCAGCATCAATTGTAGTTTTCATCAATCCAGAAAGCCCATTGTAGAAGGTTTGAAATTGCAGTCATTTTACAATCTCATGGTGATGACATTTTCAGAGTAATTTTTTATATCTTTCCAATGCTTCACAGAGGGATTATGAGTTATGTTGCACAAAGGATGTGATGTCATTTCTCAACTTTGCTGTTTTGGCTGGGGGAAAGTATTTTGTAAGGAACTCGGTGGCAAGATTGTTCCAAGTGGTTATGGACCCTGCTGGTAGTGAATTGAGTCAACCCTTAGCTTTGTCTTTTAAGGAATATGGGAACACACGCAGGCGTATTACTTCTTCTGCCCCTCGGTTGTAGTTGAATGTACCGCAAACTTATAGGAAGTTGCTAATGTGGGCATTAGGATCTTCGATTGCACTTCCCCCAAACTAGAATGACTGTTGTATTATCTGAATGCATGTTTTAATGTCACATGCATTTGCTGGTGATGGTGGAAGTACAATACATGATATGAAATTGTCAACCACTAGAATTGTTCTGTCTCAAATAGGAATTGGTGGTGCAACTTCCAAAGTTTTAGGTTCCTGATTGTTCATAGTGATTAGTGCTTCTTGATTTTCTTGTCTTTCCCTTCTCAACTATCTGATAGTCTTTTCAATTTCTGGGTCAAGCGGACAGATTTCAAAGCTTCTGCTTCTTCTCATATAGTGTTTGAGAACCTGAAACATAAGAAAACAAAAATAATAAGTAAAAACAAATTAGGCACAAGTAAAGAATCTAACCCCAAAATTAATAGTAAAAGATAAATATGTCCCATACAACAGCATCAAAAACTTGGTCAGTGAAATCACACACGTAACGCAAGCGCCCGTATCGTTCAAGTAGTATAAAATATATCGATCCCACGAGGACTTAATACATATGCTATCAATTTACGAAGCTAAATGTCTACGAGTATCTAATTGATTCGATTGTTGGTTGGATGGTAATTTTTATCTAAAACAAACAAGTAAATAAAACTAAGTTTATCTAAAACAAACAAGTAAATAAAACTAAGGTAGATTTCAAGATTAATTAATGATATGAAAATGTTCAGGGTTGTGAATCCTACCAATATTATCTAAGGATAAGTTGATTACCTTATGCTTGTGTAATATGTCAGTTTATTAACGTGGAACACGAAATTATGCAAAAGCCTCTTTCAATAGTCAGATGCAAACACCCAAAGTAACCTAATTAACTATATTCCTATGTTAATTAAGAAGCTCTGAATTCATTAAGTTTAAGTTCCAATTATGGCTACTCATGCCCGACATGTATATTCATATCCTTGAAGGAAATCTCTAAGTTGAATGTGAGATCGTGAGCTATTGAGTCTACTGCTAAATCTAAAATCTTTTTTCCAAGTTCATTTTAAGTTTACCTAATCAACCTATTAGTGGCCAATTAACAAGAAGCATTAAGAACTAGACTTAATAAATAAACTAAAACATCACACAAGTCATAAGAAAAGTCAACTTATCAAATCATTGATATTGGTTTTCCTCACAACCCTAGACAACATATTTAGTTACACAACACATATATAGGACTACTAAAGACATAAATAAATAAAAATCATGCAATAAGTTGAAAACTTAAAAGTAAAAATTACAACTGACCGGCGTAAACACACACGTATAACGCAAGCGTACGTATCGTTCAAGTAGTATAAAAAGTATCGATCCCACGAGGATTTAATACCTAATCTATTAATTTTATGAGGTCAAATGATTACTAGTATCTAACATGTTGATTGATTGATTTGAAATGGTGATGATTCTAAATTTAAAAACAAGTAAATAAAATTGCACAAAAGTAGGTTTAAGAAATTTCAATATTAAAAACTATTTAGGGTTGTGAATCTTTCTAATGTCTTTTAAAAGATGAAGTGGTTATTTCATGTTTGTGTAATAAATTGGTTTACTAACCTGGAACACTAAATTATGCAAAAGCCTCTGTCGATGGTCAGACGTAAATACCCAGTTTAACCCAATTGAACCATATGTCTATGTCAACCAAATTATCTGGATTCATTAAGTTTAAGTTCCAATTATGGCTACCCCCGCCCGACAGGTATATGTCTATCCTGTAAGGAAATCTATTAAAGGGTTATCTATCCTCAAGGAAGATCGTGGGCTATTAAGTCTAAGGTTGAAACCTAAAATTCCTTTGTCAAGATTATTTTAGATTTACCACATCAATCTTATTGGTGATCAGACAACAATAAGCATTAAGCTTAAGACTTAATAAGTAAACCTTTAAATTACCCAAACTATAAAATAACCCCTTATAAACCGGTGATATTAGAATTCATCACAACCCCAGATAACTAACTTAGTTACGACACATAACTAGGGCTAGTAAAAACTTAAATAAAATAAAAGACATAAAGTAAAATGCTGAAAAGTAAATTGCTGAAAAGTAAATGACGGAAAGTAAATGCCTGAAATTAAATACTGAAAATTAAATGCTGAAAAGTAAATGCTGAAAGTAAATTGCTGAAAAGTAAATGCTGAAAGTAAATTGCTAAAAAATAAATAAAGTAAAAATATAATAAAGGAAAATGCTGAGGTAAAAGGATCCACTTTTATTTCTTCTATTTTAGATATCTCCCTTAATATAATATATTAACTTTGCATGATAATTACCAACCAGCCATATAGGCGGTATCCACATTAAGTCAAATTAATAATTAATTACCAACCGACCAATCAGGCGGTATCCAGTTTAGTGAGGTTAAAACCAATTTAAATAATTACCAACCGACCAATATGGAGGTATCCTTGTTAAGTCAGGTTTTAACTAGTTTATATATTATAATTAAGGGAGATTAATCTAAATATTAGTAATAAAAGTTTTACCTTTTACCCCAGCAAAGGGGAGTTACCTCCTCATTACTGAAAAGTAAAAACTGAAAATTAAAGAAAGAAAAGTATTGTGCGTAAAAGTAAATTGCGGAAAGTAAAAACTGAAAAGTAAAGAAAAGAAAGTGCGAAAGCAGAAATTAATTACTGAAAACTGTAAATAAACAAACAAGATACAATCTTCTAGTATTCTTAAGGAATTCCTTAGAAGAAAGTATGAATTTACAAATGAAATGACTTGGTATTTATAGGTAAAATTTTACCTCCATCAAATCATCCACCAAATCCATTATTAATTGCTCCACAAAATCCATTATTAATTGCTCAACTAATTCTTATCATGTTTGGTGGTGATTTGATAATTTTTATTATTTATTTTTTAATTTATTTTTTACTTTGAAAATGATTGAAAATGACTTTAATAATTACACACAACACACTTCTGGATGGTTCATCAATATCAGTCATGAAATATTTAGAATTCGAAATTAATTTATCTTTGAAAGTTGTAGATCTTTGAGGCTTCTTTAATCTGGAACTTGAATCAGCTCAATCCGATATCGGAGTAAAAAGGTATGCCCAAAATACGATAGATGCGCAAAATTGGAATTTCCAAAACTGCACTTCGTTAAAACGCCCTTTCAAGTTTCCAATCTCCAAAATTAATATGTCAAGTCCAATTTTTGCCCTTATTTGACCCACATTTTGTCCTAAATGATTTCATTGTGTCCCAATATATTTTATCGGCAAAATAAACTAAAACACATCAAAACGTTCATCAAATCCGAGAAACTAAACAAAATATTAAGTAAAAGGGGCGGTAAATATTGATATATTTTCCGCTCATCACACCCCCAAACCTAACATTTTTCTTGTCCTCGAATAAAACAACAAAATAAAATATAAGAAACAATTAAAATTAAACTAAGCCACTTTCATAGGGATCACGGTTGCATTTAGCATATACAACAAGCCTTTAAACCCCTATGTGTCCCTAGTGGACGAGTTATAGTCTCGTGAGGGCTTACAGCAACGATACCCACAAATGTTTTACAAAAGTAAAAAGATAATAAAACTAATGCACACAAAATCAAAAAGACAAGAGAAAAGAGAATAAAGAAGTTAGTGACTAATCAGGTGAAACTTCTACTCCAAGTTACTAGTTGTTTTCTTTCTTTCTAAATTACTGAATAAGTAAATTCTCCGATTATATTTACCATTCTCCACATGCACAGCCGAAAAAATATTAATCAACTCATTTTTACCCACAACAGTCACAAGTGCAGTTGATAAGAGAGTAATATTTTTGTCCTAAAGTTTTATCAGAATTCACACTTTTTTGCAGCAATGTAATAATTTCTCTGATTTTTCTGATTTTTTCTTTGATTTTTGATTTTTTTTTTTATTATACAATATCTTCCATCTATGTAGCGAGTGTTGGGTCGGTGGCTCCCAAAACAGTTGGCTTTAGAGCACCAGGTGTTAAGACACCCCTAAAGATTTAATTACTCAGACTTCAGATATATATATTTTTTGCAACATCCTTGATCCATGTAGTGAGCTTTGGGCCAGTGACTCCAAACCAGTTGGCTTTAGGGCACTAGGTGTTAAAATACCCTTATAGACTTAATAACTCGGATCTCAGTCGTTTTTTTTTTACTCCATCACTTTTTGAGATACTTCCTCCAATTAAACTAGTGCACTGAATATTACAAACTTTTCAATTTTAGCTCATGTCCGTATGTTACAATGCATGTTGATAATATCTGCTAACTGAGCATATGAAGATCAATTTGAGTAAGTTTTATGGAGAATTTACAAATTAAATAATTTAAAATGAAATAACAAAAACTAACTTGGTTCAAAAATGGTTTGAGATACGTCTCAGGAGTGAAAACTCCTTACTCAGCTATCTCTTACCAATTTCACATTTTTAGTCAAAATAAAAGCACAAAAACACAAAATATTTTTGTAATTTTTGAAAATTTTTCAATTTTTTTTGTATTTTTCGAAAAATTTTGGACTAAAAATAAAAACAACACATAAACTAAAAATATGGTACTAATCAATTAATTCCCTCCCCCAAACCTAAATGAGACATTGTCCCCAATGTCTTAAACAATAGAAGAATAGTTTAGAAGATAATACCTGATTAGCTGAAATTCTACACGAAAAATAAGTTACATACTCATGCTTTAAGTAAAACAAACAAAGTTTTATTACTAAAATAAAAATTAAATACAAGAAAACTAAAATTAAACAAACAAGATACTCTCTTCTTAGTATTCTAAGGAAATTCCCAGAAGAAAGTATGAGTTTTACATCAAATTGACATACTATTTATAGGCAAATATAAAGGCTTCCACCAATTTCTCCACCAAACATGGCATCAAAAATGGCATCAAATCCTCCACCAAACATGCAGTTTGAAAATTTTAAATTGTCATTTTCCATTTTTTATTTTTTTTGTTTTTGATAATGACTTTAATAATTACACATAACACACTTTAGATTTTTCATCAATTTCGGTCTTGAAAACTTCAGAATTCGAAATGCTTATGAACATCAAAGTTGTAGATCTTTGAGTATTCGTTCATCTGGAACTTGAATCACCTCAATCTGATATCGGAGTCAAAAGTTATGGCCACAATACGAAAATTGAGCAAAGTTGAAATTTCTGAAATTGTACTTCGTTAGAACGTCATTTCAAGTTTCCAACCTCCAAAATCCAAATATCAAGTCTAGTTTTTGTCCTTCTTTGTTCCACATTTCGTCCTGATTGATTCCATTGAGTCCCGATTTTATTTTATCTATAAAATAAACAAAAACACATCTAAATGTTCATAAACTTGAGAAACTATACAAAATATTAAGTAAAAGGGCGGTAAATATTGATATATTTTCCGCTCATCACGTACCTACAACTATATACTATTTTGGCCTCATATGTAATCTATGTTTCTGCTCCAGTTCACAGCTATCTCACAGTGAAAAACTGGCAAAAGCTTGACATTGGATGAATTTTAATTAACCTTGATGACTGGCTGAAGGAAAAGAAATGCAACAACTTGATAACAGGAAAGTTCTTGTGAAAGGTATGGTAGCATCTGGAAAGTTCAAGATTCTCAATGAAATTCCAATCTAGAGCAATTTGTAAATATACGGCAATTGAATTGAAATGTCACACAGCTGGATGGACTGTCCTATTAAATCCAAGATCATTTAATATCGCCTTTAATGATTTCATTATCATAGTACATAGGATCGGTTTACTGGCGGACAATATTTTCTTCACACATTCATAGAGGTGTTGAATTTTCAGCTACCAGTCACTGTATTTCAAGGTTCCATCACTATACAGCATTAAACTGTTGTATTTCAAGGTTCCATCATTGGTATTCAGTCAGTGCCCTCCAAAATTGATCATTATTCATGGTTTTTTATGTATGTTTCAATCGGTTCAACGGTTCCAACCAGAATCGTTGGGCTGGCAGCAGAGAGCTGCTTTAATGTTTTTTTTTTTTATTTATTTATTTATTTATTTTTTTTTGTAAAAGTAAAATAGTAAATATATATGTAATTATTAAATTATCCTTAATAATTTAATAACTTAATAAAATGACTAGTTTTGAGGACAATTTAGATATCACAAAATAATCCAAAAATATATAAATATGGGTCATTCTTCATTTTTTCAACACATCAATTTACATTGATGCTTTATATGCATATGTGTGTATATAATATGCTTATGTAGGATATATGATTATGCATGTATAATATGCTTTTATTTTTCTTGATGCTCTATATGCATATGTGTGTGTGATAAAAACTCTTGGTATATCTCGTGCTTGCACCTCACATACACGATTTTATTATGTCAAGGCTTGGTCGCATGTATGAGTTTTTGGACTAGCAATCTAGTTTCTACCATACTTTATTCACTAAATAGTGTGATCTTTGACTAGGTGACCTTGCTATCTCCTTATAAAAGCAAAAAGAACTAAAAAAAATATATACTTACATGAGACTCAAGTGAAAAAGAGCCAATGGGCCAAATTCAAAAGATAAGGGCAAAAATCCTTCACTCGAAAGAGTTGTTATTTATAAGCCCATGATAGTTATGGGGAAAATATCATAGCATGCAACCAATGTTACTTATTTTCAGGTCCTAGTGGTGCTGGGTTTGAACATCTATTTTGTGGACTTGGTTTGTTAAGAGACGGATTTCGTCTGCTGTGTCCTGCTCATAAAATAAGGTCTTAAGCCTTGATTCGTTGTGCATTTACTTTTTCACGCAAGTGCTTGTTATACTTTGGTGTTTATGCCAAATGCATAAGTGTTGTATTTAGCCAAATTTAAAGTGATTCATATTATTTCATGTCATAAACAGTTGAATACTGACTGGGTATCATTGTATTTGCTTGAAGTGTTGTTTCAGTCAGTTTTGATAAAATCTTGTTTATCTCATTGTGTGTTTGTGTGTGCTCATTGTCATTGCTTACCATTTGTTTTGCATATCTATGAGTGTTTACTTCCCATTTATTTTTAAGCTAACTTTGTGGACCTGTTAGTGAGGGGGAGTAAGTTTTGTTTAAATTTACTCTTGCATGAGTTATCTCATGTTGTTTATCTTTTACCTTCATCCTTTGTCATTTCGTGAAAAAATGAGGGAGAATAGATTAAGGGGAAGTAGTAGTATAGGATATCCTTTTGATGTCTCTGTTTTTAGGAGAGTTAATATTAATGGGGAGAAGGATATCTACTTGTACATGCATGAGTTTTATACCTGATTAAGTCTATGATTGATAATCCCAATGCTTTTTACAGTATATTGTTGTTTGTGGATGTTTCAAGTAAGCAGGTTTGTTGCTGAGGTGGCAATGATTTGAAGACTATTTGGTTAGGTGTTAGATTGAGTCATAATGTAATAAGTCATTGTTTTGATGATTGGTAGTTGTCTATTTTCTTTTTTGGGTCTATTACCGTAGTCTTTATATTAGGTAGTGTTTTGTCATGGAATGCGAAATGAGGAGATTATAAGTTCTTTTTTTATTGGCACTTTCCATGAAAAAACAAGTTCAATTGAGTTGTAACAAGTCTTGACGATCTTAGAGCAATTGGACTGGTTTTTGGCAAAGTTGGAGCATTTTCGTTAGTGCTGCGTTCGTTACAGCGTTCAAATGTGTGGCGTTAGTGGCACGTTCTCCATTGGGTTCGAACGAAACATTCCAGAGATCAATCGTTTGTGGTACGTTTGTGGCAGCATTCGAAAGAAACATTCCAAAGAATCAGTGTTTGTGGTGCGTTCGAGTAGAGTTCGAACGAGTCTTTCCAGTGGACATACGTTCATAGTGCGTTCGAGTAATCGTTTGAACAGGACTGCGATCTGGACGCATTTTTGAGCCTTTTCACTTTGGAAAATCCTAGATCTTTACCCTACCTATAAATAGAACATGTAGCCACCATCCCCATAGATTGAAACATATTTCCCTTAAGTCAAAATCTCTAAAAGCTTTCAACCTTTCTTGATTCCACCATTGAAGATTTCTTCATCTTCTTGTCTTCTTCATTAATGGTGAGAACCCATGTTTAATAAACCTTCAACAAAACATAACCCAAAATTCCTAATCCTTTAGAGTTCTTTAGGAGGAAGATTGGTAGTCGAAGTTCCGGTTTGCGTAAGGATTTGATTCACTCAGAGACTTCATAGGTTCAGAAGAAAAATGTGGTGTGTGGCCTTAAGGAGTTCCTTGGGTTCTTAAAGTCTAGAGGTATTTGATTCGGTGGAGTTGCCACCGTAGATCTTGACCATGCTCTAAGTTTTTCTCTATATAGTGGATTGGGCTGGTAGTCGAGATACCCGGAGTGGTTTTTGTACTCGCACGAGTTTTCCACTTCGTCACCAAAATTATTGTGTTGATTTTGTGTGATTGATTTAATTTTTGCTATTTACTTTATTTGTTTATATTGTGGTTGCTTGTTGAGAATCTATAGGCACATTAGTTAGGACTTGTCTTGACTATTGTGATAATTTCCACATAGGGTCAGAACCTTAGGTTAATCACGAACTTTCAATTGGTATCAGAGCCTGATCCCGATCCTTGACCCAGTTGTTATGGATCGTAGTCAACCCTCAAATTTCCCACCATTTTTTTATGGCACTGAATATTTACATTGGAAGGTTTGCTTGAGAGCGTTCCTTAAATCCTTAGATGAGAGGGTCTGGATGACCGTAGAATACGAGTGGAAACCTCATGTGGTTATAGTTGATGAGGTCTATTCCCCTAAAGACAAGTTGACCTGAAACAAGAATGATTTTGACGCTAGCAATAGGAACAACAAGGCAATTAATGCCATACATGGTGTTGTGTGCTCAGCTGAATTTAGAAGAATCTTTATATGTGAGATAGCCAAGGATGCTTGGGACATCCTGCAGACTGTGGATGATGGCACATTATCTATTAAAAATAATAGACTTCAGGATCTTGCTACTAGGTTTGAGGTTGCCCATATGAAAGATGATGAGACTTTTGATGAGTTCTATGCTAAGATTAACGATGTCATTAACTCAAGCTTTAACCTAGGTGAGACTATCCCTACCAGTAGGATTGTTAGGAAAATCCTTAGATCCCTGCTTATGAAGTTCCTACCTAAGATTACCACCATCGAGGAAAGCAATGACCTCGATCGGTTTAAATTAGATGACCTCGTAGGAAAACTGTAAGTTTATGAGAATAAACCTCCTGGTTATAAAAATCCAAAAACTATAGCAATGAAGATCGTGAAGGAAGTTATGTATGATCCATCTAGTGATGATGATGATGCCCTCACGGATCATGATTTGGCCATGTTTGAAAAGATATTTAAGAAATTTCTTAAGCTCAAAAAGAGTGGCAGTAGCAGTAATAGGGACATGGAGGACAGGCCTAGAGTGAGTAGGCGTAGCTGGAGAGAATCTAGAAAGGACAGAGATAGTAGATTCCGTGGTATCCAGTGTCATGACTGTAAATGGTATGGACACATCAGACCTGAGTATCCCACATACCTTAAGGCTAAAGGTAAGAAAGCCATGGCAGCCTCCCTTAGTGATTCAGAAGGTGGCTATACTTTTGATGAGTCTCCTAAGGATAAGAGGAACTTTATGACCTTTGCAACTAATGTGCCTGATGAGAGAGAAAATAATGAGTTTGTAGATGAGGAAAGTCTTCAGGTAGTTTATAAACTATTTAATGAGAGTTTAACTATTATGAAGACTAATATAGAGGTCAATAAGAGGCTGAAACTAGTAAAGCTAGAAAATAATGAAGCTCAAGCCAAATTTAAGCAAAGCCTATTGATGCTAGATGACCTGGAGAAGAGGAATAGAGGCCTTGTTGATAAGGTTTAAGCTTTAGAGGTCGATCTTGAAAATGCTAGAACCCAGTTGTCAGTATTTTCCAGTGGGAATAGAAAACTAGATCGCATTCTAGGTATTAGTGTTAAGCCTAATTGTAATAAGGCGTCATCGTCTAGAACAGTGTCTAACCCTCCTAAACATGACTTAGGCAAGAAGCTTGTTGAGTGTAGTCATGTTATTCCTCCATTTGTTCCTCGTCTCGTTCCCCAACCTCGATCTAGAGGTGTTATTGGTAAACCTCGCTCTCATCCAAGGTTTTTGCATGTGTGCCATCACTGTGGCAAGGCAGAACACATTCGGCCTAAGTGCTTTATGTTTCACACTGATAAGTGCATGAAAGTGTAGTTTGAACATCTCTAACTCGACTTAATTATCATGTATGTAATCTTAATTAGAGTTTATTTTGTGCTTTGTTATTAGGAGCAATGAAATATGAAGTTTGGAGCAATTACGCGTATTTTGGGACTTTACGGATGCATCGGAAGCACGCGGGAAGATCAGAAGCGCAGAATCAGCGAACCACCAAAAGAAGCCAGCAGGCGCCGCGGCGCCCAAGTTTTTGGCGTCGCGGCGCCCTCATACAAAGTTGCTCCATACATTAATCCAGCAAGTTGGGCGCCACGGCGCCTAGGAAGAGTCCCATAAACTTACTTTGGTCGTGTTTTACATATATATGGACTCCCGGACTTCTCTATATAAACCTAAGATCATCCTAAACCGTAAAAACAGAAAGAAACGGAGGAGAAACACACATCAAAGAGCCACAAACACAATTTCGAGAGAGAAGGATAGAGAACTTAAAGCCAACATGATGCCTCTCTGATCTATCAAGGTTATATCTCTATTCTGCATGGAGAACTAATCTCCTAGGTAAAGCTAAGGATGAACTCTTATATTTGAATTCTTATGTTTCTGTTCTTGATTCCTAAATACTCTTAAACGTTTAAGACAATTGATGTTTGTTATTCTTTATTATCTTATGATTTATGAATCCATAAATTGTGTTTATTCAACTTGCATATAGATCCAGTCATGCTTCTTCTATGTGTGATTGAGGAGCCCAGTTGTGACTCGTTAAGTTGTTTTATGAGTTGGTCTTCTGCTGCAGTATTGTCTGAAGGTATATTGTCGACGTTAGATAGGTCGTAATGATAACTTTGTGTATTGTTAACATAGAGAAGATAAATCATCAATTACCTTAGAATTTAATATGCGTAGAATTGAATATCTTCCGATTGTTGGTTTGGGATATGAAACCTTCAATTGAGTAATAATAGGAATCAATAAATGAATATAGGAATTTGATACAAGAGGGATTCCTGATGCTTTACTGCCTCTCTCTATTGATATCTTTTAATTATTTTTATTAATCTTTACCTTAATTACCAATTCAATCTATATCTTTTCATTAAGTTACTACTAACGTTTTGTTTAAGTAAATCGGTTCTTTGTAACCATCTCCCTGAGGAATCGACACCCCAACTATACTGCGATAGCAGCAAGTACTTTTTAGATGTAATCAAAATTTGGCGCCGTTGTCGGGGAGACGGTTTACAAGCAAAAGAAGCAGGTTTTCCTGGTCAATAACAAAAGCGGTAACTTCGTCCCATATTTATTTTTTTATTTTTTATTTTATATTTCAGTTATTTATTTATTTTATCTATTTATTTTATTTCAGTTCTAGTTTTTGTTTAGATTTAGATTTTGATTTTTTTTTAGTTTATTTTATTTTTTATATTATTTGTGTTTAAGTGCATGCCTAGACTTAGGGATCAGTTGGGTAGATTTGTTAAAATAGAAGAGTGAGACTCAGATTTAGATTCAGACAACATATTTAAAAACCTTTTTACTACACCATCTAGATCTAGCACACATACCATGAGTGAGTATGAGAGACCACCCATGATTACTCTTGAAGATTACCTCCACCCCACTCACACAACTATACCATCAGACATCATGTTTCCTCCTAATACACCACATATAGATTTTAAACCTAGAATGATACAGTATCTCCCAACATTTCATGGTTTTTTGAACGATAACCCTTATGTGCATATTAGAGAGTTTGAAGAGGTCGTAGCGACTTTCCATGACTGATTCGGGACCACAAACATAATTAGATTTAAGTTCTTCCCTTTTTCCCTTAAGGATAGAGCTAAAAGTTGGTTGTATTCTTTGAGACCTCGGTTACTAGGATCATGGGGCGAGATGAAACAAGCATTCTTTAACAAATACTTCTCACACCATAAAATGAATGCCCTGAAAAGACAAATCTCTACCTTCTCCCTGAAAGACAGTGAAACCCTTTATTAAACTTGGGAGAGGTTTAAAGATATGTTAGCTAGTTGTCCTCACCACATGTATGAGAGTTGGCGCTAAGTGAGCTATTTTTATGACGATTTAATCCATAGAGAGCACCAATTCATGGAGACAATATGCAATGGTGAGTTTATACGGAAGGACCCTGATGAAGCATTGGAGTACTTGAATGACCTAGTTGAGAAATCTCACACATGGATTGGACCTAATGCCATGGATAACACTGATAGGACACACCCCATTCTTCTAGCAGAGACATACTCCATTTCAGGGAAGAGGTCAGTCTTAGAACACAAGTTGAGCTATTAACTAGAGATATAGGAGCTTTAAAAGCCAAATATAGCAAAAATATGCATGCGGTAGCCCAATTAGAACCCCAATGGGTATGTTTTATGTGTAAGGGGGTTGACCATATAGCCCAAGAGTGTCCTTTATACGGTGAGATGAGGGGAACATATGAGGAACAATGCAATACCTTTGGGACATATAAGAAGCCTCATACACCATATTCAGATACCTATAATCCTAGTTGGTGGAACCATCCCAATCTTAGTTGGAAACATGAGTCTTATCAGCCTACCCAGACATTACAACCTAAAGGTTACAGTGCTCCCCAGTATCACACACCTGCCGTTCCTAGAAATTCTTTAGAGGACATTGTACATGCATTTATAGAGGCCCAGAGCAAAACCAATCAAAGGTTTGAGTCATTGATAGCTCAGGTAGTGGAAGACAATAAGGAGATAAAGAGTCAAGTCTCTAAGTTGACCAATGACCTGAGTGTGCAATAACAAGGAAATTTCCATCTCAGATTCAACCTAATCCACAAGGGCAACACATGACATCGGCCGATCATGAAGCAGCTAATGTAAAAGGTGTTAATGTCATATTCACTAGGGGTGGTAAAGTGGTAGGGATGTAGGACACCTCTAACACTGTAAGTGCCACTTAGGATAGTAATTAAAAATACCCCCCAGGAAGAACAAGTGCCACATACCCCATTTAGAGTACCCTTTCCTCAAACACTTAGGTCTACAGCGAGAGTTCCAGACCCAAATGGTGAGATCCTAAAATATCTTAAGCAAGTAAAGATTAACCTTCCTCTGCTACATATGATAAAACATGTTCCCACATATGCGAAGGTTTTGAAAGATCTATGCACCATAAAAATGAAGTATAGTGTGAACAAGACTACATTTTTGACAGAGCAGGCTAGTACAATAATCGAACTGAGGACTCCACCAAAATATAAAGATCCAGGATGTCCCATCATTACATGTCACATTGGCACATATAAGTTCGGTCAAGCTTTATTATATTTAGGTGCTAGTGTTACTCTCATGCCATACTCTATCTATAAGCAGTTAGGACTTGGAGAGATTAAAACTACATCAGTGGTTTTACAGTTAGCTGATCGATCCATCCGAACACCACGGGGAGTAGTTGAGGATGTTTTAGTTCAAATTGATAAATTCTAATACCTCGTTGATTTTCTAATTTTAGACACCCAATCTGTGGTTAACACTAAGTCAAAAATTCCACTTATTTTAGGTAGACCTTTTCTTGCTACAACTAATACTCTTATTAATTGCTGGAACGGTCTCATGAAGTTGACATTTGGAAACATGACAATAGAAGTAAATATTTTTCATGTTGAAAAACAACCACAAGGTGATGATGAGTGCCAATATACATATATGCTAGAAACAGTCTTGCAAGAGACAAGCTCTACACCACATGAATCTAACCCTCTTGAACTGGACCCGATCCCAAAGAACCATAAAATGAGGAAAATGAGAGTTAGTGCCTACTAGAAGATGATCCATGGGAAGTTAAGAAAGAGGTTGAACCAACTGATAAAATCTCAGCCATCAGTAGTCCCTAGGGATCCATAAATAAACTACTACAGCCAGCCATAAATTCTTTTTCATGTCTTCATCACCAGTTCCTACCAAAGAAGACAGAACATAAGACTATTTGGTCCGCTACATGGAAGCCACCATGAAAAATTGGGTGATTGCGTCTGGCTGAAGACGTTAAACTTAGCGCTAGCGGGGAGGCAACCCTTGCATCTATATTTATTTTATTTTTATTTTTATTTAATTTTAATTATTTTATTTTCTTTACGTGAATTTTTATTTAATTGTGTGATAATTGCAAGTTTATTATTTGCATGAGTATTTATGCAGGTGTTTAGTGCAACCCATACAATCACACAACTAAAGCCTCACCAACAGAAACCTGATCAACTCTGCGTCTGGTAGTGTTGTTCCTTAATATTTTTTCTTTATATTTATCTTACATTGAGGATAATGCAAGTTTTAAGTGTGGGGGTGTATGCATGCGCATGATAATACTTGTTATAAAAAAAGTTTGTTTATTTTTAGTCTTTAATAGTAAAGTATAAGTCCAATGATGAATATTATTTGTTTTATGATGAAAACTTAGAAACGATAAGTTCTTTAATGTACTTTTATTTGATGTCTTGAGTATTTTATCTAGGTTACACTCGTAAGCACTTAATGATAGGTTTTTAGTAGTGAAAACCTAGGTAGTTGGCAAAGTGACTAGTTGAAGAAATTGCATATCAATGAATGATCGTTTGCTTAGATGTCTATCCTGATTTTCCAGTGTCATGATGTATGATATGATTAAAAATAAAAAGAGAAAGTCTCGAAAGAAAGAAATTAAACCACTTATAACCGGTAAACGTGAAGCTACCCATGGGCGAGTGTTAGGACCACCATGAGGAGAAATGCTACCTTAAAGGGTAAGTGTGTTAAAAAGAAAAGAAGATGAAAAGAAAAAGTTCAAAAAAATGAAAAAAAAAACAAAGAAAAGAAAAAAAAGAAAAAAAATACTGAGCACAGAAAGACAATTACAGAGCATAATTGAGATATCTAGGTTGGTTTGACCAATTAGATCACAATTTTTAAACGAAATCATTGAGTTGGATTACCTAGAAATCGAGTTGTGAGTGAACCTTTACACACACACTCTGTGAGTCTGGCTTAGGTGATTTATTCAAGGATTTGGATTCGAGTTACATTGGGTACTTTGAAAGTTCTCTGATTTCATTACTAGGCATTCATTGAGGACAATAATATGTGTAACTGTTGGGAGTATCTCATTTTGTTATTTTTCCATGATTGAGAGTTTTGAATGACGTTTGTGGGTGTCGTCGCTGTAAGCCCTCACGAGATCATAACTCGTCCACTAGGGACACCAATGGGTTTAAAGGCTTGTTGCATACGCTAAATGCAATCGTGATCCCTAAGAAAATGGCTTAGATAGTTTTATTTATTTAGTTCTTATTTTATTTTGCACTTGAATTGTTAGGGACTAGCAATAAGCTGGTTGGGGGTTGTGATAGGTGCATGAAAGTGTTCTTTGAACATCGCTAACTCGGCTTAATTATCATGTATGTAATCATAATTAGAGTTTATTTATGATTTTTTATTAGTAGCAATGGAATATGAGGTTTGGAGCAATTACGCATGTTTCGGGACCTTACGAACGCATCAGAAGCACGCGGGAAGATCGAAAGCGTATAATCAGTAAACCAGTAAAAGAAGCCAGCAGGCGTCGCGGCACCGTAACACAAAGTTGCTTCATACATTACTCTCACAAGTTGGGCACCGCGACACCCCGGAAAAGTCCTAGAAACTTACTTTGGTCGTGTTTTACGCATATATGGACTCCCGGACTTCTCTATATAAACCTAAGCTCGTCCTAAACCCTAAAAATAAAGAGAAATGGAGGAGAAACACACATCAAAGACCCATAAACATAATTTCGAGAGAGAATGATGAAGAACTTCAAGCCAGTATGACTCATTTCCGATCTATCAAGGCTATATCTCTCTTCTGAATGGAGAGCTAATCTCCTAGGCAAAGCTAAGGATGAACTCTTGTATTTGAATTCTTATGTTTATGTTCTTGATTCCTAAATACTCTTAAACGTTTAATACAATTGATGTTTGTTATTCTTTATTATCTTATTATTTATGAATCCAGAAACTGTGTTTATTCAACTTGCATATAGATCCAGTCATGCTTCTTCTATGTGTGATTGGGGAACCCAGTTGTGACTGGTTCAGTTGTTTTATGAGTTGGTCTTCTGCTGCAGTATTTCCTGAGGGTATATTGTCGACGTTAGATAGGTCGTAATGATAACTTTGTGTACTGTTAACATAGAGAAGATAAATCATCAATTACCTTAGAATTTAATATGCGTAGAATTGAATATCATCTGATTGTTGGTTTGGGATGTGAAACCTTAATTGAGTAATAATAGGAATCAATAACTGAATATAGAAATTTGATACAAGAGGCATTTCTGATGCTTTTCTACCTCTCTCTATTGATATCTTTTAATTGTTTTTATTAATCTTTATCTTAATTACCAATTCAATTTATCTATTTTCATTAAATTTCTGCTAATGTTTTGTTTAAGTAAATCAGTTCTTTACAACCAACTCTCTCAGGAATCGAAACCCCAACTATAATGTGATAGCCGCAAGTACTTTTTAGGCGTAATCACACACATAAACGAAGAGGCCTAAGATTGTGTCACCTAGATTTGACTCTTCAAATCTAGTGTCTCAAGTTTCTGCACTAACCAAACAAGCTAAATTCCTTAATGAGAAACTTGCTTTGTTGACTGGGAATGCTCATAAGGAAGAGGTTCCTAGAAAGGTTTGGGTTAGAAAGCAAAATGTCAAAGCAAAATGTCTACCCTTCTACTTCTGAAGGCCTTGATCCTGACAGACATGATGAGAGTGCACTTCGGTGTAACTCTTCCTAGAAGTTGCATTAGTTTTCTCATTGCATGTGTGTGTTCGTGTGTTTTATGTTTTTGCACGTTTATTTTCTTTTAACTGCATATGGGTGTGTGTGTTTTGTTTTTGTTTTGTATTCTTTGGTCTGTAGGATGAAAACCCGGACATAAATTTCATAGCCGAGTCCGAATGGACGGTAGTATGATCTGTACTCGAGATACAACTCCACGTACCATTGGATATTGAAAAGCCATGTTGTGTCTTTAATTTTTTTTTTGTGATGTTAAAACTGAAAAATCAAAAAAATATAAATTGAAAAAGACCAAAATTATTTTATGGCTTGTACGAGCATGAAAAGCATGTGCATGTGATCCTAGTGTGTAGGATATATGGTTATGCATGTATAATATGCTTTTATTTTTCTTGATGCTCTATATGCATATGTGTGTGTGATAAAAACTCTTGGTATATCTTGTGCTTGCACCTCACATACACGATTTTATTATGTCAAGGCTTGGTCGCATGTATGAGTTTTTGGACTAGCAATATATTTTCTACCATACTTTATTCACTAAATAGTGTGACATTTGACTAGATGACCTTACCATCCCCTTATAAAAGCAAAAAGAACTAAAAAAAATATTTACACGAGACTCAAGTGCAAAAGAGCCAATGGGCCAAATTCAAAAGATAAGGGCAAAAACCATTCACTCGAAAGAGTTGTTATTTATGAGCTCATGATAGTTATGGGGAAAATATCATAGCATGCAACCAATGTTGCTTATTTTCAGGTCCTAGTGGTACTGGGTTTGAACATCTATTTTTGTGGACTTGGTTTGTTAAGAGATGGATTTCTTTGGTTGTGTCCAGCTCATAAAATAAGGTCTTAAGCCTTGATTCGTTGTGCACTTACTTTTTCACACAAGTGCTTGTTATACTTTGGTGTTTATGTCATATGCATAAGTGTTGTATTTAGCAAAATTTAAAGTGATGCATATTATTTCATGTCATAAACAGTTGAATACTGACTGGGTATCATTGTATTTGCTTCAAGTGTTGTTTTAGTCAGTTTTTGATAAAATCTTGTTTATCTTATTGTGTGCTTGTGTGTGCTCTTTGTAATTGCATACCATTTGTTTTGCATATCTGTGAGTGTTTACTTCCCGTTTGTTTTTAAGCTAACTTTGTGGACCTGTTAGTGAGGGGGAGTAAGTTTTGTTTGCATTTACTCTTGCATGAGTTATCTCCTGTTGTTTATCTTTTACCTTTATCATTTGTCATTTCGTGACAAAAATAGGGAGAGTAGATTACGGGGGAGTAGTAGTGTAGGATATCCTTTTGATGTCTCCATTTTTAGGAGAGTTAATATTTATGGGGGGATGGATATCTACTTGTATATGCATGAGCTTTATACCTGATTAAGTTTATGAATGATAATCCCAATGCTTTTCACGATATATTGTTGTTTGTGGATGTTTCAGGTAAGTAGGTTTGTTTCTGAGGTTGCATTGATTTGAAGACTATTTGGTTAAGTGTTAGATTGAGTCATGATGTAATAAGTCACTATTTTGATCGTTGGTAGTTGGTTATTTTCTTTTTTGAGTCTATTACCGTAGTTTTTGTATTAGGTAGTATTTTGTCACATAATTCCAAATGAGGAGATTGCAAGTTCCATTTTTATTGGCAGTGTTCATGACAAAACAAGTTCAATTGAGTTGTAACAAGTCTTGAAGATCCTAAAGTAATTTGACTAGTTTTTGGCAAAGCTGGAGCATTTTCGTTAGTATTTCATTCGTTGTAGCGCTCAAACGTGTGGCGTTAGTGGCACGTTCTCCATTGGGATCGAATGAGTCATTCCAGAGAGCAATCGTTTGTGGTACGTTTGGGGCAATATTCGAACGAAACATTCCAGAGAGCCAGCATTTGTGGTGAGTTCGAGTAGCGTTCGAACGAGTCTTTCCAGTAGGCACGCTTTTGTGGTGTGTTCGAGTAATCGTTCGAACACGACTGTGATCTAGAATCGTTTTTTAGCCTTTTTTACTTTGAAAAACCATATATCCTTACCCTACCTATAAATAGAACATGTAGGCACCATCCCCATAGGTTGAAACACATTTCCCTTGAGACAAAATCTCTAAAAGCTTTCAACTTTTCTGGATTCCACCATTGAAGACTTCTTCATTTTCTTGTCTTCTTCATTAATGGTGAGAACCCATCTTTGATAAACCTTCAACACAACATAACCCAAAATTTCTAATCCTTTAGAGTTCTTTAGGAGAAAGATTGGTAGTCAGAGTTCCAGCGTGCGTAAGGATTTGATTCACTTAAATACCTCAGAGGTTCAGAAGAAAACTGTGGTGTGCGGGCTTAAGGAGTTCCTTGGGTTCTTACAGTCTAGAGGTACTAGAGTCGGTGGAGTTGTCATCATAGGTCTTGACCATCGCCGTAATTTTTTCTCTATATAGTGGATTGGGTTTGTAGCCGAGATACCCAGAGTGGTTTTTGTACTCGCACGAGTTTTCTACTTCGTCACCAAAATTATTGTGTTGATTTTGTCTGATTGATTTAATTTTCGCTATTTACTTTATTTGTTTATTTTGTGGTTGCTTGTTAAGAATCCATAGGCATATTAGTTAGGACTTGTCTTGACTATTGTGATAATTTCCGCATATGGTCAGAACCTGAGGTTAAACACGAAATTTCAGAGAGAGCTCTAATTACTAATCAGCCTATGCATGTACCAATGGATGTACTACTTTCGTTTTTGTTCATCTATTGTAAGTTACTATTTTATTTTTGTCTGAATTCACTTTCGCATCTGACACCATCAGTTCATCCGAGTTTCTTGGTGATGGTAAGACCTTGGTTTGAAAAGCTGGAAGTTTTAAGCTTGGTTTCTTTAGTCCTGGTAATTCCAAGAATCGTTACAGTGGTATATGGTACAAAATTACCCCAGTTAAAACTGTTGTTTGAGTTACGGACCTACTCCAACCCATCAACGACTCCTCTGGCTTAATAATGAAAATATTGTTTTAACAAGCCAGGACAAGAGCGTAGTTTGGTCTGCAAACATGACAAAAGAAGTCCAGATTCCAGTGGTATTAAAGCTACTCTCAGCCACAGTTCTGATTCGGAACTGAAATCGAACCGGAATAGAACTGGTAGGAATCAGCTGGTTCCGATTCCAACTGATTTTCGGAACCGGAACCAGAATCAGATTTGTTCGGTTCAGTTAGGGTTCGACCCTAGCCGAATTGAACATAATCGGACAGTTTCCTCGATTCCAATCGGAACCGGATGGTTTTCACGGTTCCAACCGTTTGGCCCCTACCCAATGGCTGCAGGGAGCAACGGCTCTCTGCTGCTTTAATATATATTTTGTAAAAGTAAAATAATAAACATATATGTAATTACTAAATTACACTTAATAACATTAACAAAACGACTAGTTTTAGGGGTAATTTAGGTATCACAAAAATAATCCAAAAATGTATAAATGGAGATTCTTCAATTTTTCAACACACCAATTTACATTCTCAATTTTTTTAATGCTCTCATTCTCAATTCTTTCATCTTCCATTTCTCCTATTAATTTAATTTTGCAATTCTTCAATATTAACAAAAAAATGACAAGCTCATCTGAGAACATCATGTTCAATGTGCCAACCCAAAAGAAGTTCAGTCTCAATCTTCCGATATTTTCAAAATTCATTTTCATTTAGTCGAGACTGAAAATGAAAGTTCAAGAGAAATACGCGACTATTGTAGTGTATTTTATAAATTTACTAGCAGCTATGACAAAATGAACAAGCAATTGGATAAATAATATATCGCTGAAATTGGACTTGATACAATACAAACTCAAATGGGCAAGTACACTTCATCTAGTAGAGGTACGAGTTCTTTAGATTTATTTAAATATTATGATGTTAAAAATAGAGTAGAATTTTCTATATTTACTTGTATAACACATCTTTTTTTAAGTTTTAGTAAAAAATATTTTAATTAATTATGTTCGAAATGCTTTAAATCATCTTGCCTGTAAAATACCTAAAATACAACAAAACGATAAATTATTAAATTATATAAAGATGGTAAAATTATTTTAAATGAAATATTTAAAGATATTAAAGGTTGTCTTTTTGTTTGTTCTGATATTTGGAGTGACCATTGACAAACACACTCATACATGGATGTGACTTGTCATTGAATTGATGCATTATGGAACATGCAAAACATCGACTTATTGCATTTAGAAGTTTTTATGAGCAAGATACTGCACAAAATATTTATATAATGATTAAAGTAATTTTTGATGAATATGGTTTATTAGTGTAACATCCCAGATTTTCAAGACTGTTCCAGAAGATTCACGGACCGATGTTATAGTCTCGGAGCCTGATGATAATGAAGAATAAGAGTTTAAGTGATGTTATATAGGTTGGAATAATTTATTATGAATATTCGTCGCGTTGGAAAACACGTGGGATCAAAAGTCAGATATGCGATTTTTGTAAAACGCGTAAAGTTTGCGGTTTTGTCCACGAAGAGCAAATGAACTCCGATTGAGTTGTTTCCTGAATCATCAGACTCTTTTTTCGGAGACGAGAAACTTTCGTGTTGATCACTTTTCGAGAATCGCATCCGAAGGGCTCCGAAAATACGAAATTCCAGAAAATTCCATGATAGGGGCTAAACAGTAAATTCACGGGGACTTATTTGATATTTTCCCAAAAAGAAGACGCGCGCTCATGGGTTTGTCGATCCCGAATCCTCGGTTCGTTTCATGACCCGAGCCACCCACCAAATCGAAGCCCTCGGAGAGTACTATGAGTATGCGGAGTCAATTTCGCCGAACAGTGGCTGTTGGCACGCAAAACGAGGAAGAAATGAACGTGTGAATAGTGACCCATGATGAATAGTAGCTTCGATTGAAATTCTGACGACACCAGCACGTTCGTATGGCCGACAGGATTCCGAATATGGCCTCAGAATTTTGGTACAACTCTTCGTTTAGAATTTGTTATTTTAAAGTGTATCGATTTATATTCGGATGTTTTCGGTAGTTCTGTAGTATAGCGAATCAGCATGAGATAAATTGAATATGCTTTAATATGTTAAAACGATAAATATGGTAGAATCCGGGGAGAAACAGATTAGATTTGTTCGATCCGGTAGAATTAGCGAGTTTGCGGTAAAACAAAGTTTCTCGCGCGATGAGCGTAGATGACCGTAACTATAGTTAAGATATAAATATGATATTGCGAGGGTAATTAGATAATTCCAGATTAGTTCGGAGGGTTCGAGACACTTCCGTAGCATTTACGGAAACTTTTCCGCAAGTTTTGCCGCAAACGCGTAAAATGAGAATCTGAGCCATCTAGCTAGTTTAGAACAGTATATGAGCATATAGTAGAGTAATGAAGTTTGAACGGTAGAATCAGAGAGGATTTGAGTATTTCGAGAAAGTCTGTAGTTTATTATAGATGAGTAGAAGTTCCGCAAATAGCGGTTCTGACATATGTTGTGATTTGTTTTGACAGATCGAGTCCAGGTTCGGAGTGTCCGCGAAACCAGGTAAGTAACTCATGCTACAAATACTTAGAAATTTAACATTGTTCGTAATTATTAATATAACAAAGTTGTATATAGTTATGTGCATGAAACCTGTATATATATAAAGAAATTTTATAGGTATATGTGTGAACATGAAACCTATATATATATATATATATATATATACACACATATGTATATGTGTGTAAGTAGTAAAAGATCAGCAAACTTGAGTTAGAAAAGTATAAGAATGACAAGTATATGCATACACATAAAATGTGAGCTAATAGGGGTGTGCATCGGTCGGTTCGGTTGGTTAATCCTTGATTTTTTAACCGTAACCAAAATTTTCGGTTAAATAAAAGTGTGACCGATTTAACCAATTTATGACACTTAACCATTAACCAATTAACCATTATATTTCGGTTGGTTATGGTTAATTCGGTTATTAACCAATCCAATAAATTAAAATTTAATATTTTTTATAATTTTTAATTAGTAAAATTATATATGATGTAGGTCGGTTCTACCGATTTTTTCAGAACGTTTCAACCAATCGAACCACTGACACATTAAATTTTTTGGATCAATAATTTGATCATATATCCGATTCTAAAAATACCGATTCTAACTAACATTTGATTAAATATATTTATATTTAATTACATGCGAGAGAAATATTTTTTTAAAACCCTCGATGATTGTCACGACCTCAGATTTCCTTCCAAACCTGCCATGTAAGAAATTTTAAGGGTCACGAATCCACCACGATGCAAAATCTACACATATGAAATTTTATGTATTTTTACCTTTCAATTCTTGAGAGAAATTAAAAAAAGTCAAAATCAAGCCGTTAATGCAGCTTGTCATTTGAATTTTATCAATTTTATTTTCGGGTAGTATTATCAAATCAATATAACTACAACCAATTGAGAGTTTACATGCAGATTATCTTAACTCTAAAAAATTAAAGGATTCGCACGCGCTAATATATATATATATATATATATATATATATTATATATATATATATGGTTTAATTTCGGTTAATCGGTCGGTTCGGTTATACGAATCTCATAACCGTAACCGAGCCGAATAACCAAAAAAGTTAAAAATTTTAACTGCAATAACCGATTTAACCGAATTAACCAAACCGTAATAAAAAAATGGGTCGGAACGGTTCGGTTAATCGGTTAAAACCGATTAATGCACACCCCTATGATCTAATGTTTATAAATATAATATTCTGAGACTTGGGTTTGGGGGTTGTAGAAAACTACACCTAAGGGAATGGGATTAAAGTTATAAATGAGATAAACATAGACATATTAGTGATAAAATAAGTTATGTGTAAAATCAAGAATGTTAGAAATAGTTAGAAAGCTTATGTTAAGTGCATAATTATAATGAGCATGTTAGTGTACAACTAACCTAGTAAATATGTATATGTGTATAAGAATAGTATGAATGGAAGTGTTGAATTTCATACAAGAATGAGCATATATATATACATGTGTTTAGTAACATAAGTATTGAAATATGTATATAAGATGATAGAGAGTATGGATGAGTAATATATGTATTGCATGAGGACACACGTAAGTTTATGACATGAGGAAGCAGAAGAATGATAAAAGATATGCGCATTCATGGATATGTATAGACAGGTATGAATGTAAGATAAATTTAATATGTTTTAGTTTGAGCAAGCATTCTGTTGATATTTGAGCATATAGTTGATGGTAATGCATTATAGCATGAGTACATTTAGATGCATGTAGCTAACATTGATACATGGTATCATCATTATGTTTATATGTATTTGTAGATGATGTTGGTATGAGATGTAGGGCTATATGAGAGATTCTCCTTGTGAATATTTAATGTGTGATAAATATTTGAAGGAAAGAACGTATGGTAAGAATGCTAGAACATGTTGTAATGATTACATGTGTATGTATACATGATCAGTGATAGTAGGTTAAGTGTCTGACAGAGATAATATTTTAGTACAACCGACTTGATGATATTTCAATGAAGGTAAGAATAAGAGGTTTTAAATGAAAGGCCAGAACTAGATACAAAGTAAATATATAGAAAAGTGGAAAGATATTAAAGTAACGTAGTGGATACGTAATGAGTCTTGGTACAATAGATGGATTTATAGAGTTTAATGACCATAGTATAGATGTTTAAAGTTTAAGTATGAAACAAGATGTAAGGGTGTGTGAATTAGGACAAAAATCTTGTAATAAGTGGTAACATCTAAACTTGAATAAGAGTTTTGCAGTTAAGTTAGATTTGAGAATTATGTGAGACTACATAGACAATTTAAGTCATCAATATATTAAGAAATAAACCTTGTATGGGTTTGTATGTTTAAATTAGGACCATAGTTACTTACTGAGTCATTATGACTCACACCACAACAGTTTGTAGTTTTATAGGTCAGTAGCTGTCAAATAGCACTAGCAGATATCCACTGAAGACTTTGAAGACGGTGGATCACCCCAATTGCAGTCAAGAGAGTCCTGGGTCGAGTTATGGGTCATCACGACCCTTTGTATGGTTTTTTGCATTTGTATCTCATTTGTATAAGTGATGTAATAGCTTAGTGTTATTTTTGAGTCCTGGCCGGAGGCCAATTGATTTACTTTTTGTTCATTGAGTTCAGGCCTGAGGCCTTGTTGATGAATGCATTGATGTTGAGTTATCGCCCTGAGGCCGAGATTGTTATGTTCTTGTTGTATATGGATGCTGGCTACAGGCCAGGTTCCATGATGTTACGAATACATCATGCCGAAATTTCGTCAAAAACAGAGGCTTATGGAGATGAGTTCTCCTGTCTCCTGCCGGTAGCATCCTGGCCTAGGCGGGTTGTTACAAATATGGTATCAGAGCATGGTTTAAGAGTCAGTCAGTAGCATGGTCTAGAAGTCAGTGACTGCAACCGTGGGGATCCAGCTGTCGGAGATTGTCTTCAGTTTGGTAAAGACCACGTAGGTCTTTATATGTATTTTCTATGATACTTTGATACGATTTGATTCTATTATTCAGCGTTTTGCTTGCTTGAATTTGAGTCCATGTGTGACTCGATTGATGTGCATATAATAGCTATCTCCGTATGGGAAGAGATTAGATTAAGTAAGTATTTCTGCGACCCTTTTTAGATCGGAGAACTAGCATAAATGAGATAGTACCAGTTTATGGCCCTTGTGAGGCCAGAGGATTCGAGATCAGAACCAGAACAGTACAGCTAGAGATAAGAACCAGATTAGTGCAGTCAGAGTTGAGAATCAGATCAGTACTGTCAGTTTAGAGCCGTAGATGGGCCGTTATAGATACTAACTTATAGACAGTGATTAATTAACAGTTGAGATAGAGAGGTTATATTTGTGAAGTATAGAGTGAGATAGTTTTCGCACATTCGACCAGGTTTGAATCAGTAGTTATGGGGATAGAGAAATTTCGAGGACGAAATTTTTATAAGGATGGGTGAATGTAACATCCCAGATTTTCAAGACTGTTCCAGAAGATTCCCGGACCGATGTTATAGTCTCGGAGCCTGATGATAATGAAGAATAAGAGTTCAAGTGATGTTATATATGTTGGAATAATTTATTATGAATATTCGTCGCGTTGGAAAACGTGTGGGATCAAAAGTCAGATACGCGAATTTTGTAAAACGCGTAAAGTTTGCGGTTTTAGTCACAAAGAGAGCAAACGAACTCCGATCGAGTTGGTTCTTGAACCATCGGACTCGTTTTCCGAGACGAGCAACTTTCATGTTGAGCACTTTTCGAGAATTGCAACAGAAGGGCTCCAAAAATGCTAAATTCCAGAAAGTTCCATGATAGGGGCTAAACAGCAAATTCGTGGGGACTTATTTGGATTTTCCCAGCTAGTATATAAAGCCTCAAGGTTTTCAAATATTGCAAAATGACAAATCATTTTCCCTTTCCCTCACCCGACCCCTATTTCGTTTGGAGAACCCTTACTTGCGCCGGCCATCGCCGGCCGGCGTGACGGCCGAGGAAGAAGTGCACGGCCACCGTGCGTCTATTTGTGACCGGTGGCGACACTAAATCGCCGGTGAACGGCGGGAAATGAGGAAGAAGATGAGCGCTCATGGGTTTGTCGATCTCGACTCCTCGGTTCGTTTCACGACCCGAGCCACCCGCCAAATCGAAGCCCTCGAAAAGTACTACGAGTATACGGAGTCAATTTCGTCGAACAGCGGTCGTTGGCACGCAAAACGAGGAAGAAACGTATGCATGAATAGTGACCCACGATGAACAGTAGCTCCGATTGAAATTCCGACGACACCAACGCATTCGTATGGCCGACGGGAGTCCGAATATGGGCTCGAAATTTCGATACGACTCTCCGTTTAGAATTTGTTATTTTAAAGTGTATCGATTTATGTTCGGATGTTTCCGGTAGTTCCGTAGTATAGCAAATTAGCTTGAGATAAATTGAATATGCTTTAATATGTTAAAACGATAAATGTGATAGAATCCAGGGATAAACATATTAGATTTGATCGATCCGATAGAATTAGCGAGTTTCCGGTAAAACGGAGTTTCTCGCGCGATGAGCGTAGAAGACCGTAACTATAGTTAAGATATAAATATTATATTACGAGGGTAATTAGGTAATTCCGAATTAGTTCGGAGGGTTCGAGACCCTTCCGTAGCATTTTCGGAAACTTTTCCGCAAGTTTTGCCGCAAACGCGTAAAATGAGAATCTGAGCCATCTAGCTAGTTTAGAACAGTATATGAGCATATAGTAGAGTAATGAAGTTTGAACTGTAGAATCGGAGAGGATTTGAGTATTTCGAGAAAGTCTGTAGTTTATTATAGATGAGTAGAAGTTCCGCAAATAGGGGTTCTGACATATGTTGTGATTTATTTTGACAGATCGAGTCCAGGTTCGGAGTGTCCGCGAAACCAGGTAAGTAACTCATGCTACAAATACTTAGAAATTTAACATTGTTCGTAATTAGTAATATAACAAAGTTGTATATAGTTATGTGCATGAAACCTGTATATATATAAAGAAACTTTATAGGTATATGTGTGAACTAGGGGTGTTCACGGGTCGGGTCAGGTCGGGTTTTTCAATTTTTTTTGGACCCGATCGGGTCGGGTCATTCGGGTCAGTTGACCTGAAACCCAAAATTTAAGAAGCTACCCACGCGGGTCGGGTTGCAACGGGTCAGGTCAAAAAATCACGGGTCGGACCGGGTCAACATAATATATTGTAAATATAATATATTTATTTTATTGATACAAACTCTACAATATATGTATGTAGCTGCGTTGGTAAAGGTTGTGGGTTGATATCTCCTTAAACTTTGGTTCGAATCCCATCACCAACATTTTTAATTTTAAAGAAAATTAAACAAAATTTCCAAATTTGGGCTTGCTGAGACTCGAACTTGAGGCTCTTTAATGACCAAACAATTAATTTGCCATTCCAACCACAACTAATTCTGGTTAAAATTGTATGATTACAAATATATATTATAATTTTTTCGGGTCAGGTCAAACCCAAATTTTTTTACCCAAACCCGTGACCCGATCCGAAATTTCGGGTCGGATCGGGTCGGGTCAAAATTTTACAATTTTTTTACTGGACCCCGCGGGTCGGGTCGGGTCACGTCGGGTTGGGTCGGGTCGCGGGTTGACCCGACCCTATGAACAACCCTAGTGTGAACATGAAACCGGATATATATATATATATTATATATATATATATATATATATATACACACACATATGTATATGTGTGTAAGTAGTAAAAGATCAACAAACTTGAGTTAGAAAAGTATAAGAATGACAAGTATATGCATACACATAAAATGTGAGCTAATAGGGGTGTATATCGGTCGGTTCGGTCGGTTAATCCTTGATTTTTAACCGTAATCGAAATTTTCGGTTAAATAAAAGTGTGACCGATTTAACCAATTTATGACACATAACCATTAACCAATTAACCATTATATTTCGGTCGGTTATGGTTAATTCGGTTATTAACCAATCCAATAAATTAAAATTTAATATTTTTTATAATTTTTAATTAGTAAAATTATATATGATGTAGGTCGGTTCTACCGATTTTTTCGAAATGTTTCAACCAATCGAACCACTGACACATTAAATTTTTTGGATCACTAATTCGATCATATATCCGATTCTAAAAATACTGATTCTAACTAACATTTGATTAAATATATTTATATTTAATTACATGTGAGAGAAATATTTTTTAAACCCTCAATGATTGTCACGACCTCAGATTTCCTTCCAAACCTGCCATGTTAGAAATTTTAAGGGTCACAAATCCACCACGATGCAAAATCTACACATGAAATTTTATGTATTTTTACCTTTAAATTCTTGAGAGAAATTAAAAAGAGTCAAAACCAAGCTGTTAATGCAGCTTGTCATTTGAATTTTATCAATTTTATTTTCGGGTAGTATTATCAAATCAATACAACTACAACCAATTGAGAGTTTACATGCAGACTATCTTAACTCTAAAAAATTAAAGGATTCGCACGCGTTAATATATATATATATGGTTTAATTTCGGTTAATCGGTCGGTTCGGTTATACGAATCTCATAACCGTAACCGAACCGAATAACCGAAAAAGTTAAAAATTTTAACTACAATAACCGATTTAACCGAATTAGCCAAACCGTAATAAAAAAATGGGTCGGAACGGTTCGGTTAATCGGTTAAAACTGATTAATGCACACCCCTATGAGCTAATGTTTATAAATATAATATGCTGAGACTTGGGTTTGGGTGTTGTAGAAAACTACACCATAGGGAATGAGATTATAGTTATAAATGAGATAAATATAGACATATTAGTGAAAAAATAAGTTATGTGTAAAATCAAGAATGTTAGAAAGAGTTAGAAAGCTTATGTTAAGTGCATAATTATAATGAGCATGTGAGTGTACAACTAACCTAGTAAATATGTATACGTGTATAAGAATAATATGAAAGCAAGTGTTGAATTTCATACAAGAATGAGCATATATATATATATATATATATATATATATATATATATATATATATATATATATATATTGTGTTTAGTAACATAAGTATTGAAATATGTATATAAGATGATAGAGAGTATAGATGAGTAGTATATGCATTGCATGAGGACATACATAAGTTTATAACATGAGGAAGCAGAAGAATGATAAAGGATATGTGCATTCATGGATATGTATAGACAGGTATGAATGTTAGATAAATTTAATATGTTTTAGTTTGAGCAAGCATTCTGTTGATATTTGGGCATATAATTGATGGTAATGCATTATATCATAAGTACATTTAGATGCATGTAGCTAACATTGATACATGGTATCATCATTATGTTTATATGTATTTGTAGATGATGTTTGTATGAGATATATGGCTATATGAGAGATTCTCCTTGTGAATATTTAATGTGTGATAAATATTTGAAGGAAATAACGTATGGTAAGAATGCTAAAACATGTTGCAATGATTACATATGTATGTATACATGATCAGTGATAGTAAGTAAGTGTCTGACAGAGATAATATTTTAGTACAACCGACTTGATGATATTTCAAAGAAGGTAAGAATAAGAGGTTTTAAATTAAAGGCCAGAACTAGATACAAAGTAAATATATATAAAAGTGGAAAGATATTAATGTAACGTAGTGGATACGTAATGAGTCTTGGTACAATAGATGGATTTATAGAGCTTAATGACCATAATATAGATGTTTAATGTTTAAGTATGAAATAAGATGTAAGGGTGTGTGAATTAGGACAAAATCTTGTAATAAGTGGTAACATCTAAACTTGAATAAGAGTTTTGCAGTTAAGTTAGAATTGAGAATTATGTGAGACTACATAGACAATTTAAGTCATCAATATATTAAGAAATAAACCTTGTATGGGTTTGTATGTTTAAGTTAGGAGCATAGTTACTTACTGAGTCATTATGACTCACACCACAATAGTTTGTAGCTTTGCAGGTTAGTATCTGTCAAATAGAACCAGCAGATGTCCGGTGAAGACTTCGAAGACGGTGGATCGCCCCAATTTCAGTCAAGAGAGTCCTGGGTCGAGTTATGGGTCTTCACGGCCCTTTGTATGGTTTTTTACATTTGTATCTCATTTGTATAAGTGATGTAATAGCTTAGTGTTATTTTTGAGTCCTGGCCGGAGGCTAATTGATTTACTTTTTGTTCATTGAGTTCAGGCCTGAGGCCTTGTTGATGAATGCATTGATGTTGAGTTATCGGCCTGAGGCTGAGATTGTTATGTTCTTGTTGTATATGGATGCTGGTTACATGCCAGGTTGCATGATGTTATGAATACATCATGCCGAAATTTCGTCAGAAACATAGGCTTATGGAGATGGGTTCTCCTGTCTCCTGCCGGTAGCATCCTGGCTTAGGCGGGATGTTACAATTAGGTAAAATTTTAACAATTGGTTTTGACAATACATCTGCAAATACTGCATCAATTAGAGATTCGAAAGAAATATGCCAACCAAATTTGGGGGTCGATTTTTCATGTTCAGTGCACATGTCATGTCCTTAATTTATGTGTTTAAGATGATCTGATTTTTTTAGAATATCACATTAATCCTATTAAGATTGCACTTAATTGTATTTGGTCATATTCTCAAGTCAGGAGGTGGGTCAAGTTTTGTAAATTAAATGATATTAAATCGGCAAATTTTCACGAGATGTTCCAATTCGTTGAAATTCAACTTATTTTCTTTTAACTCAAGCTTGTCAATACAAAGATGTATTATATAATTTTTTCCCCAACATGTTCAACATATAACACATTTGCCTAGTTAACGGGATATTTGTGAAAAAAATTAGAACTTTTAAAATTTTTTAATAATGCTAAAAATATTTTTAGTAGAGTTTATTATCCTACAATAAATTTATTTCTTATTGAATGCTTGAATATTGTTGGTACTGTATATGAGCATGCTGAAAGTTCTAATATTAATCATATTGCTTTAATTGAAGCTATTGTTGTCATGAAGAGATAATGATTGGCTTATTTTAAAGACATTCCATTTTTTTTATCTTATTGCCACTTTTTTTATCATAGATTTAAGTTAGAAGGTTTGAATAGTGGCTTACAACTTACTATGCATTTTTAGGAATAAATGATGAAATTAATATTAGAAAAATAATAGATGAAATGAAAATTGATTTAATAGATTTATTTAATGATTATATTAGTAGATATTGTTGGAGTTGGTTCTTGGAGTGTCAATCCGAATAATGTATTGTACGTTATATTTTATTATTTATTAATAAAATAACTACATTTTCATTTCAACCCTATTAATGGTAATTTATGTCATAATGCATGTAAGTTTGATATATAAATATAACGACAATGACATCGACCTTAAAACAATCATGTAGTAATACATGACACTGAGTGGTCCGATATTGAGATAGTATTACTATTATAAACTATTCTTAAAAGTAAATATTCATAGTCGTTGGAGTTGGAATACAATCGAATTCCTATAATATAAAAGACTAGCATATATTGTATATTGGAACTGGAGTTCCAACGGTTTAACCTGATGTACCATGAGCAAGGGAAGCTCGTATAGACATGTGAGTATTCGTTGGAGTGAATACTGAATGACTTATAGGTGATACCTAATAGTCGGAAGTACACACCACCATCAATAGGAATCTCCTCGAGTCGAGTAGCATATGTGATCATTTGAGTATAGGATAACATTGATTTTGTGTGTCGTCCTCCACACTTTGATGCCATATATGTCAGAGACCTTTCATGGTCTGACCTCTAGATGTTCATTAGGTGTGGACCGATGCACTCTTTAATAAAATTTATATCAAGATAGGATATGTCGTCCCGTATGTGTACTGTAAGGGGTTAAGATATCCAGATGAGTAGTCACGATTCTTAAGACTTTGGCCAAAGCTGATCATCTAGAGTTGATTGCATATATCAGAAATGGTGTTATGATTAGTTGTAAAGAATCGTGGACATGTCAACAATATGAGATGTGCGCCTTGGAAACTTGATGGTGTAATCTATGTTTCATAAGTACAACTCGGATAGCCTACAATGGAGGGATTATTAAACTTATGTAATGACCTCGACTTGTATAGTTCAGAATGGTCGTCCGTATTCTTCGCGAATTCGGAGGTAGCCGAATTGCGTATATATAAGATAGGCTTATATGACGAACGTGTCTGGACTTAGAGAATCCCACAATATGAATTGTACTCGTTGAGCACTTGGCTAACTGATAATGTTTGATAATAAATAATATTTGATATTATAATTATCAATTAAAATAATTAAGTGTTATTGGATAACATTAATTATTTACTTTGACTCAATTATATTAATCCAAAAAAATCACACAAGAATTTTATTGTAATTCATAAATATTTCGAACATGGAGGATATATTGGTAATTATAAAATATGTAATAACATGTGTATTTGGCTTGATTTAATTGGATTAATTAAAGTGGTAGACAATGAACTAATCCACTTGTTAAACTTTGTCTTGATTTAATTGGATTAAATCAAAGTGGTAGACAAAAGTGATTTGTCACACCTAATTATACATAATTGGACAAATTGGATTAAACCACCTAAAAATTGACTAAGACTTTTATTAATTAAAAATTATATAATTTTTGCTATAAAAGGCAAGCTTAAGTAATTTTTTTAATTAAGCTCGAGCTTGAGAAAGTTAAGCTTGTGAAAGCTAAAACAAGCAAGATTTAGAAATATTAGCATAAGTAAAAGAAGTGTTTAGAGAAGCTTTGGAAGTTCTCTACAATATTTCAAAAAGGAAAAATCAAGATTGGCTATTGGAATCAAGCTTGCTAGCATTGGAATCAAGTTTTGATCTTGGAGTCAAGTTTGCTAACTTTAGAAGTTCTCTGCAATATTTCAACAAGGAGAAGAAGATTGGATCTTGGAATCAAACTTACTAGGTAAGTTTGATCTTCTTCTTCTCTATAGTTATGTTTTCATTAGTGAGTTGTTTTCATTAATGAAGCATATAGTGATGTAATATGTATTGGATATATAATAATATAGCTTGATGTTAAAATTAGGCTAATGAATTATGTATGGATGCTTTAGAAGCATAAACATAATATGTTTGTGATTGGCTCAAAATATTTATGTTGGACATAAACATAAAATTAGAGTTTGGAATGGAGATAATAGCTTGTAGTTATGACTACCATTCTAGAATCACTTGACCACCTTTGAATGACCTAGAATTATTCATGAGTCACTTTATTGTGTGATTCTAATTTGTTTTGTGTTTTGTATTCAAAATTTATACATGTGCTTTTTCAGAATAAATTTATGTTTTTGTAAAAATATTTGATATTTTGAAAAATATGATTTTATTTTTAACATGTGTTGATGTTGGTTTTGATGTTAAAAATTAATTTTGGGTGTTTGAAAGTGCTTAGAGATTGTTAGAAATGTATTGGGTGAAAAACCTAATACATCATCTCTTATTCCAACTCTCTGGAATGAGAGCTGATTCATAAAATTTAAAAAGAAAAGGAATCAGCTTTCTATGAACAGTGTACGAGCGTGCTAAAATTTATTTTGGCTCATTTTTTAGTTTTTAGACTATGTTTTAGCCTCGGTTTTTTTCTATGCACTCGTAATGGAATATAGTATTCCATTAAATTATTTAAAAAAACACTCATTGACACGCTCAAAAAGTGATTCTTTACCCCCAAGTATAAGAGTGTCGAAGTAATAAAATAACTCGGTAAATCTGGGGTCGATCCACAGGGAATAGATTTAATAAAGTAAAATAATACTTTAAATGAAAAAAAGATTTGATTTGTTTGAATTTGTTTGCAGGATTTGAATTAGATGACAATAATAAAATAAAAGGTTAGGGTTATGTGATCCACTTTTAATATTTTATATTTAGAAATCTCACTTTTTATAATATATAAATTATCATTATAACCCAATTAATTTACTTCTGGAATTAACTATGCCAAAACATATAAAACCGGTGTAGGCACTGCATTTTTACACATAAGTCCCTATGATGAGTCTCATTTTGGAGACACTACCTTTTAAGTCACGGAGGTCACGGGGAAACGGACATCGGAAGGGAAATTCAGAATAAACAAGGTTCACTGTTTTCGTTCGTGCTGCGTTCATTTTTACGTTCGAACGTCAAACGGATTGCGGGCGTTCGTGATGCGTTCGAGGAAGCGTTCGAACGGTGTCGGTAATTCTGGTTTTGCTGCTAGCCTCACATCCAGCCCAATTAGCCCCCCCAAAGCCCATAAAACACATCACAATTTAAATAAATAAATATTAATTAAAACATTAACTAAATAAGATAATAATTAAATTAATTAAATAATTAAATAAAACATATACCAAACATAAAATAAAATTACCAACTTAAACTAAAATCATGCCTAAATTAAACAAATCACATACTAAATCAAAATAAATCATGCCTAATTAAAATCAATCAACCAATTATATTCCCAATCTAATAAGATTATTCCCAAACTTAAAATATTGTATTCCTAAACCAAGCCAATCAAATATTCAACCTTCCCTATCTAGCCAAGATTTGTCCCCCCTCAATCTTTGACTTCCCTTAACCAAACCAAATCAAATCTCTTGCTTCCCTTATCCAACACCAAATCAAATCCCTCTTTAAATTAGCCTAACCCTTTGCCTATAAAAAGAACCCTTCACCAACCTTCTCAACCCTAGCTAGTCCCTAGCTCATACACAACACACATAAAAATTACAGGAAGAACACACCCAAAAACAGTAAGCAAAAGATAAAGAGGAAACGGCAGCGAAACCACAAGGAAACAATAGTAAAAGACGGAGAACGACGACTCAAAACAGTAAAGACAACGAACGAGAACAGTGAACCAGTGAACCGGGAGAGTTGCGGAGCATCCACCCTTCCGACGATCGTGTACCGTACATCCGAGAGGTGATTTAAAAGGTTAGACCTGAGGGTACCTTTTCATTAGTTTACATTCATTTTTTTATTATTATTGAATTCTATTCGCATGAGAGTCGTTTATGGATGCATGTTGCGGCTTGAATGAAATGGAAGAGTGTCGTATCTTGTGGTATATAGGATGGAAACCCAGACGTAAATTCCGTAGCCGAATCCGAATGGACGGTAGTGCGGTCTGTACTTGGGATACAACTCCACGTACCACTTGAGTAAACGGCACCTTCTCTTGTGTTGTGTGTTTTTGGTTTATTAATTTATTGTCATTTAAATTCTGTATGTTCCTTATTCCCGTATGATATGATCGAGTGCATGGGTTTAGTAAGTGCGATGAAAGGTTCCCTAATTGGAGGGGTTAAAATCCTTCACCACGACGCTTTGCCGCACCGGTTGATGTGTGTTCGGTTGGATGCAAGACACGTTCAATTGGACATACTTAGAATAATATGATTGTCTTTATGTTTGTATGCATGATGTGATGTGACGCGCATGAGCTTAGTATGTTGGTCTAAATGTCCTCTCTTTGAGAGATCAAGAGCCCCAAAAGGCCACCTTTACGGCAGTACTTCGCCGCGCCCCTTTATTTTGTTGTTTATGTATTGCGTCCCATTTCATGCATCAGGTCTATTCCCGTTCGAACGCGTTTACGAACGCAACTCGAACGCGCATGCATTTTTGCCTTATCATGCATCAGGTCTCATTTCCGTTCGAACGCGTTCACGAACGCCATACGAACGCGAGCATTCTGTTTCATTTCCGTTCGAACGTGTTTACGAACGCTACTCGAACGTGAGCATTCTGTTTCATTTCCGTTCGAACGCGTTTACGAACGCTACTCGAACGTGAGCATTCTATTTCATTTCCGTTCGAACGCGTTTACGAACGCTACACGAACGCGCACACACTGAACTGAGTCTGTCTTATCATATTCATGCATAATTGCCTCTTGGTTGATCTTTCTTGTGTTATATAGCCAACCGTATTATTTGTATTCCCGCATTTATCCATTCTATGTGTTCTTGGGATTGTATTCAAGCATGATTAGGCTGTTAGCATGTTATTTGGTTAATAGGTTCATGAGATAGTACTCAAGCATGATTATGTTGTTCTTAGTTTTCCATATCATAGGATTGAAATATGTTCATGAGATTGCCATGTGATGTTGCATGTTGTGATGAACTTGTTGATGTATGCATATGAATTTAGAAGCATGATATTTTTGGAAATAAATGTTATTTAAGCCTGGTTAAATTATTACATAAATCCTTTTATTACAAGTGACATAAGTAAGGGACCATTCCGAACCCAACGGTTTGAGGTCTTCCCTTGGGAGGGGTGAGTGCGGCCTTAAATCTTTGTCCCGGTTCACACCGGGTGGCGACTCCATGTTATTTAGTACTTCCCAAACTAGGTCGCGAGCCTAGGAACGGCGTCGCCCAGGTTCTGTGTTCCCACAGTCTGGCGACTCCACTGGGGATAGAGAATTGGCCCCGAATTATTGACTTGTGATGTTTGGATTTATGTTTTAATTGACCGTGTCTATAGTGGATAAAGTGAGGGTTTAATCAAAGGCATTTTTAGGCTAGGTAATGGTTTGGTGTCTTCCTTCATTCACTACCTTTCTAGAAGGAAAAGCTGTGAAGGCACCTAGATAGCCATCTACTTGTAGCCTATTGTGATGGACTAATTTGGATGACTCGTTGTTTATTCCTGACAACAAGCGATAAGAGCCTAAGAGGCTTGGGTATTTAAGTGAGCCTCGCTCCACCTTCCCTCCGGGGGATCTACAACGGGAAATCCATTTGACAGTCCGTCACACACCATAGCTCATTGGCACGTACCTTAGTGTATAAAAAAGGGCGCGCTCACTTGTTGCTCGAACCTTGAATGGGGAGACCTAGTTGTGGGCCATCCTTCGCCGGTGAGAGCCTTTGTCTATACTCTTACTAACCCACCTATAGACCGGGTTGGCTAAAGTAACAATTATTTCCTTGAATATGTGCTTATGGACCATCCTCATTTGGATGCAGTTGGACTATTGTCAGAAATACGGGCTTGCTGGGCCATTTAAACTGGGGCAAGTTCGTACCTTATGACTATTAGGCCCAAAGCTTCTGAAATGTTGATGGGCCATACTGTAAAAATTATTACGTTCGCATTATCTTTCTTATATGCTTGTGTTTGGGAACATCGTCGTTTGGATCCGTTTGGACCATTTGCCATGGGATATGGGCTTGTTGGGCCATTTAAACTGGGACAAGAACGTATCTCATGACTATTGGGCCAAAGGCGTCTAAGTGTTGATGGGCCACTTTGTACTTGTGTTCGGAACATTACCATTTGGCTTTAGTTGGGCTCCTTGTCATAAGATGTTAACTCGTTGGGCCATTTAAACTGGGATGGGTTCACTCCTGTGACAATTAGCCCGAAAAATTCTAAAATGGTAACGGGCCGATTTGTGTGAAAATTTTAATTGATTTAGTATATTATATATGTTACATGCATCTCATGCACCCCATGCATACATACATCATGCTAACCCTTGTGTTCTAAAAGCCATCATAGACTCCCGTTGGGTTAGGGAAAAGGGAAGACTCACCAAAATACCGAGAACAGACATGAGTGAATCAGATACTGAGGTATCCCGGATAGATCAGTTGGAAAATGGTTTCGCCAAGATTACTGAACAGTTGCAAGCCTTGACTACTGCCATGACAAATATGGCTGTACCCCGTGCCGGGGGAGATTCTGAGAATGTAAGGCGTGAGGGGCCTCCCACTTCTGATGATGAAATAGCAGAGTATGCAACAGGCAAAGTGATTGGGTCTCAGGCAGAATTTCAGAAGCTTCGGGATCAGGTTAAAACAGTTACCCGCAAAATGAGGGGTAAACATGAAGAGTTGTTAGATTATGAGGCAATGACCTTCGGAGAACAGCTGCCAACTCAGTTTAAAATGCCGGACATGGCCAAGTTTAATGGGAATGGAGACCGAGAGTCCATCTGCAGCAATATGTCTCAGTCATGAGTTCAATGGGCCTATCACAGCGCCAAGTCCAAAAGATGTTTGGGATGTCACTCGAGGGGGCACCTGTGGTTGGTATCATAGCCTTGAGAAGAAGGTTAAGGAAGATTGGAAAGGACTAGCTGATGCTTTTCTGAAGCAGTATGTTACAGACTTAGAGATTGACTTGTCACTCCGTGATTTGGAGAACACTAAGCAGAAGCCAGAGGAAAGTTTCAAAGAGTATGTAGACCGCTGGAGAAGCCAGCTTCTGAAGATGCAGACTCGGCCCTCTGAGAAGGACCAGATTAAAATGATCATTAAGGGCACCAAGCTTTCGATCTATGGCAAGTTGAGGAGGATGACTTCAATGATTACGGATTTCCGACAGCTAAGGGAAACTGTCATGGACATTGAAGAAGAGGAGGCCGAGAACCGGAAGTTTTATGGCCAGAATAAGAGGAATTTTGGGGGGCATTCTGAGACAAGGCCCACTACTGCCGAGGTTGCCGCCATCAGAAATAGGCGATTTTCCAACCTTGGCAGGCCTCTATCGAAGGTGTTTGAAAAGTTGAAGATGCAAGGACTCCTGAAACCCTTGGAACCTAGGCCCATTCCAAATCTTGTGCCACTTCACATGAACTTAAACTTATACTGTCACTTCCACCAAGAAAAAGGCCATGACACCGACAACTGCGCCCGCCTCAGACATGAAATCCAAAACCTCATCGATGCCTATACAATACCCGACCCAGAGAAAGAACAACCCAACGCACACAGAAATCCCCTGCCCAACTACATGATCAACTCTGGCCTACCCGAAACCTTTGTCCTCCAAACTCTCAACCACTCAGCTTCATAGGAATAAGGGATAACAATGGTGAAGAACCATGGGCTGAAGAAGAAGGCACTGTTGTTTCTCCTAGTTTATCTTGCACTTTTAATAAAGACATTGATTTTGTTTACCTATTCGCACGTTTCCTCAACAATAATAAAGGCGATCATTTCATTTATCTGCCTAAGAATATTACTTTCAAACTTGCAACATGAGTGTGTTCAATCTTGGTAATGTGATACTCAGAACGTAGGGAATCCTCAAAAGAAGCAAGCAGAAAAGATAAGTTAGCCATTCAGGAATTGGGAAATGGAGACAGTGGGACTGTTAGACTTGGAAAGAAACGGGTTCCTGGAACAAATCAGTGAAGACAGGTGGAAATGGTACTTTCCCCAATAGAAGAATGGTCATCAATGGAATTGACAGAAGACCTAACCCAACGGGATAGGAAACTCATTCACGCATGCATGCATACACGTAACATATTTTGCATTCCTTTTTGTGTTTTGTGTTTGTTTTGTATTCACAGGTTTTAAAGAAGAAAGAGAGAAAGCGGCAAATGAAAGCCAGTCAGAAGCATCAATATTAGCATCAGTATCAGATCGAGGGCAAGGCCCATATCAGTTCAGGGGAAGAAAGCCTCATGTCAGTTCAATTCGGGAATAAAACCCACATTCAGTTCAGTTCAGGAAGAAAGCATGCATTCAATACAGTTCAAGAACAAAGCTCAAGGGGAAGAAAGCCTCATGTCAGTACAGTTCGGGAATAAAGCCCACACTCAATACAGTTCAGGAAGAAAGCCTACATTCAGTTCAGTTCAGGAAGAAAGCATGCATTCAATACTGTTCAAGAACAAAGCCACAGTCAGCTCAGATCAGAGAATAAAGCTCAAGGGGAAGAAAGCCTCACGTCAGTATAGTTTGAGAACAAAGCTCAAGGGGAAGAAAGCCTCATATCAGTATAGTTTGAGAACAAAGCTCAAGGGGAAGAAAGCCTCATGTCAGTACAGTTCGGGAATAAAGCTCGGGAGGAATAGAGCCTCATCTCAACAGTTCGGGAATAAAGCTCGGGAGGAATAAAGCCTCATCTCAACAGTTCGGGAATAAAGCTCGGGAGGAATAAAGCCTCATCTCAACAGTTCGAGAATAAATCTCGGGAGGAATAGAGCCTCATCTCAACAGTTCGGGAATAAAGCTCGGGAGGAATAAAGCCTCATCTCAACAGTTCGGGAATAAAGCTCGGGAGGAATAAAGCCTCATCTCAACAGTTCGAGAATAAAGCTCGGGAGGAATAAAGCCTCATCGCAACAGTTCGGGAACAAAGTACAGGGGAATATAGCCTCATCTCAATACAGTTCGGGAATAAAGCCCACAGTCCAAACAATCATGGAATAAAGCCCTATCTCTACACAGTCAGCAGTTCGGGAATAAAGCTCGGAGGAATAAAGCCTCATCTCAACAGTTCGGGAATAAAGCTCGGGAGGAATAAAGCCTCATCTCAATACAGTTCAGGAAGGAACAGGCCGAGAATGGCACTCCAAGAATGGAAGCACGGTTCGGGAATGAACCAAGGGTCGCAGCACCTCACCACCAAATCAACGCAACTCAACACATGGTAAGTCAAGTGGCAGCTGGCGAGCCAGGTAAGTAGAAATGCATTGCATAACTTTGATAGGATTGTCACTGTTGCACATTACACAAGTCCCATCAAAGTGGGGGCGACTGTAGGCACTGCATTTTTACACATAAGTCCCTATGATGAGTCTCATTTTGGAGACAGTACCTTTTAAGTCACGGAGGTCACGGGAAACGGACATCGGAAGGGGAAATTCAGAATAAACAAGGTTCACTGTTTTCGTTCGTGCTGCGTTCGTTTTTACGTTCGAACGTCAAACGGATTGCGGGCGTTCGTGATGCGTTCAAGGAAGCGTTCGAACGGTGTCGGTAATTCTGGTTTTGCTGCTAGCCTCACATCCAGCCCAATTAGCCCCCCCAAAGCCCATAAAACACATCACAATTTAAATAAATAAATATTAATTAAAACATTAACTAAATAAGATAATAATTAAATAATTAAATAATTAATAAAACATATACCAAACATAAAATAAACAATTACCAACTTAAACTAAAATCATGCCTAAATTAAACAAATCACATACTAAATCAAAATATAATCATGCCTAATTAAAATCAATCAACCAATTATATTCCCAATCTAATAAGATTATTCCCAAACTTAAAATATTGTATTCCTAAACCAAGCCAATCAAATATTCAACCTTCCCTATCTAGCCAAGATTTGTCCCCCCTCAATCTTTGACTTCCCTTAACCAAACCAAATCAAATCTCTTGCTTCCCTTATCCAACACCAAATCAAATCCCTCTTTAAATTAGCCTAACCCTTTGCCTATAAAAAGAACCCTTCACCAACCTTCTCAACCCTAGCTAGTCCCTAGCTCATACACAACACACATAAATATTACAGGAAGAACACACCCAAAAACAGTACGCAAAAGATAAAGAGGAAACGGCAGCAAAACCACAAGGAAACAATAGCAAAAGACGGAGAACGACGACTCAAACAGTAAAGACAACGAACGAGAACAGTGAACCGGGAGAGTTGCGGAGCATCCACCCTTCCGACGATCGTGTACCGTACATCCGAGAGGTGATTTAAAAGGTTAGACCTGAGGGTACCTTTTCATTAGTTTACATTCGTTTTTTTTATTATTATTGAATTCTATTCGCATGAGAGTCGTTTATGGATGCATGTTGCGGCTTCAATGAAATGGAAGAGTGTCGTATCTTGTGGTATATAGGATGGAAACCCAGACGTAAATTCCGTAGCCGAATCCGAATGGACGGTAGTGCGGTCTGTACTTGGGATACAACTCCACGTACCACTTGAGTAAACAGCACCTTCTCTTGTGTTGTGTTGTTTTGGTTTATTTATTTCTTGTCATTTAAATTCTGTATGTTGCTTATTCCCGTATGATATGATCGAGTGCATGGGTTTAGTAAGTGCGATGAAAGGTTCCCTAATTGGAGGGGTTAAAATCCTTCACCACACCACGACGCTTTGCCGCACCGGTTGATGTGTGTTCGGTTGGATGCAAGACACGTTCAATTGGACATACTTAGAATAATATGATTGTCTTTATGTTTGTATGCATGATGTGATGTGACGCGCATGAGCTTAGTATGTTGGTCTAAAGGTCCTCTCTTTGAGAGATCAAGAGCCCCAAAAGGCCACCTTTACGGCAGTACTTCGCCGCGCCCCTTTATTTTGTTGTTTATGTATTGCGTCCCATTTCATGCATCAGGTCTGTTCCCGTTCGAACGCGTTTACGAACGCAACTCGAACGCGCATGCATTTTTGCCTTATCATGCATCAGGTCTCATTTCCGTTCGAACGCGTTCACGAACGCCATACGAACGCGAGCATTCTGTTTCATTTCCGTTCGAACGCGTTTACGAACGCTACTCGAACGTGAGCATTCTGTTTCATTTCCGTTCGAACGCGTTTACGAACGCTACTCTCGAACGTGATCATTCTGTTTCATTTCCGTTCGAACGCGTTTACGAACGCTACACGAACGCGCACACACTGAACTGAGTCTGTCTTATCATATTCATGCATAATTGCCTCTTGGTTGATCTTTCTTGTGTTATATAGCCAACCGTATTATTTATATTCTCGCATTTATCCATTCTATGTGTTCTTGGGATTGTATTCAAGCATGATTAGGCTGTTAGCATGTTATTTGGTTAATAGGTTCATGAGATAGTACTCAAGCATGATTATGTTGTTCTTAGTTTTCCATATCATAGGATTGAAATATGTTCATGAGATTGCCATGTGATGTTGCATGTTGTGATGAACTTGTTGATGTATGCATATGAATTTAGAAGCATGATATTTTTGGAAATAAATGTTATTTAAGCCTGGTTAAATTATTACATAAATCCTTTTATTACAAGTGACATAAGTAAGGGACCATTCCGAACCCAACGGTTTGAGGTCTTCCCTTGCGAGGGGTGAGTGCGGCCTTAAATCTTTGTCCCGGTTCACACCGGGTGGCGACTCCATGTTATTTAGTACTTCCCAAACTAGGCCGCGAGCCTAGGAACGGCGTCGCCCAGGTTCTGTGTTCCCACAACCGGCCATAAAGACGGTAGTCATTTTTGTCGATAACTAGTCCTACCAAGGTACTAAATATGCCAAAAATATAAAACCAGTCATAAAGGCGGTGCTAACGTTTGTCTATAACAAGTCCATTTAGGTACTCAATTATGCCAAAATTGTATAAAACCATCCATGTAAGCGGTAGAAAAGTTTGTCAATAATTAATCCAGATCACAATTAATTATTATTCATTACTATTTATATATTATAATATAAGTGAGATTAATTTAAACTTGAATAATAAAAGTTTCACCCATTCCCCCAGCTGAAAGTAATTAGCTACTCATACTGTAATTAAAAACACACATAATTTTATTACTAAAATTAAAAGACATTACAAGAATTTAAAAAAACAAGATACAATCTTCAATTCCTTAAGAAGAAATCATAAAAAGTATGAAGAAAATGAATTTAGAACTCTTCAATTTATAGGTAAAGAAAAGGCTTCCACCAAACATGTTTGGTGGAGAAATTGACAAATGTTTTTTGTTAAGATTTGATATTTAACATACTTTGGATTCTTCATCAATTTCGATCTTGAAAACTTCAGAATTAGAAACTCTTGGGAACTGTAAAGTTGTAGATCTTTGCGTCTTCTTTCCTCTGGAACTGGAATCACTTCAATCCTATTTCGGAGTAAAATATTATGGCCAAAATATGAACATTGCGCAAGGCTGAAATTTCTGAGGTTAACACTGTTAGAACGCCATATTAATTTTCTGACCTCCAAAATCCAAATGTCAAATCCATTTTTCTAGATATGCATCCAAAGTATTATTTCACCTACATATGAGATAAAAATCACAATTAACATAAATATAATTATTATTTAACAATTGTGTTAAATTAAGGGGATTAATGAAACCACAAGTGTAAAATTATATATTATTCTCTTAATAAATATGAACTTTTTAATCTCAATCACACACCCCAACTAGCTTATTACTAGTCTCTAGAAATCTAAGCGGAAACTAAAAAGTGAAATTCGTATCCAAGTTAGTAGTTATATTCTTTCTAAATTACCAAATAACTAAATTCTCATGACTTCTTATCATTCTCCATATACACAATTAACAAGGTATTAATCAACTCATTGTGCCCACAATATTCACAAGTGTAGTTAAAAAGAGAGTAATATTTTTTTCCTAAAGTTATATCAGAATTCACACATTTTTGGCAATAGATATTTATTTATAAATGCAATTTTTTTTTTAATAATACATCTTCAATCCTTGTAACGAGCTTTGGACCAGTGACCCCCAAATCAGTTGGCTTTAGGGCACTAAGTGTTAAGACACCCTTATGGACTTAATTGCTCGGATCTAAAATATTACAAGCTCTACCGTTTGACGTGAATATTTAATGCTTACTTAGGCAAGATGTCCGGTTACTAAGTAGAAACTTAATTATTATCATCATTTTTTTTAATTAAACTAACTCAAGCTCTACCGTTTTACGTAAACTATCACTACTTGCTGAGGTAAGATGTCTGGTTACTAAGTAAAACCATGATTAATTTCTTTTTTTAAATATAAATACATATTCCACTTCTTTTAGGTGCCATATCCAATAAACTAGAGAACTGAATATTACAAAATTTTCACTTACAACTCATGTTCATATGTTACCGTGTATGTTGATAATATCTGTAAAATGAGCATATAAAGTTCAAATTTAATCAACATTATTAAGAATTTGTAAATTTAAATAATTCAAAAGGAAATAAATAAAAAATAACTTGTTACGAATTAGACTGAGATACGTCTCAGGAGTGAAAACTCCTTACACTGCCATCTCTGAACAACAATTCCACTTGATTAGTAAAAAATTAATACAATACTTTTTTTTATAAAAACAAACAAATAAAAAAAAAACAACAAGTCAACTATCCCCTCCCCCCAACCAAATTGAGACATTGTCCCCAATATCTGAATAAGAAGAAGTAGAGTTTAAAAAACATCACCTGGTTAGTGTGGAATTGACAATTGAATCTACAACTAAAAGAAAAATTAAAGATTAAGATCCAGGTTTACTCTGAGCTTCTTGCCATGATCGTTACCAGACCAATTCAACTTGGAAAGACTAGGGTCGATTTTTGGTTCATAAGTTAAGAGTTGGTCAATTAAATTATCAGCTTTTCTTGTAGTTAGGAAGATATCTTTTACTGATTTTGAAATAAACCCATTTCTTCTAGCATCTTAAAGAAATACAAAAAGAAAATCAAAAAATCCATCAACATTAAATAGTCCAATGGGTTTTTGGTGAATGTTCAAGCTCGCCTATGAAAATTTCTTCCAACGTGCCCAATCCTCATAATAAAGCAATAAAAGCGTCAGCATGATTGATCATTTCAATAAGTCTTTCAGACATACCAGAAACAATACATTCCTCTCCATTTGATTTTCTGATGATGTTATCCTCTGTCAAAGGTTTTGGAATGATCCCCAAAACTTGACTGTCACCTTCTTGTACGACATTTGAAACACACCCCATCAATCCAAGATTGCCACCTCCATATACTAAGTGCATGTTTGTTTCTGCCATAACTCTACCCATTCTTTTACTGCCTCAACAAATTCTGGTTTAGTTCCAGAGCTAGTTCCACAAAACACACAGATATTAGTAACTCGTCTTCTTGAAGTTGTTCTATTTTTTTGCTTTCTCTCTTATTTGGATGTGTTGAAGAGAGAAATGACGAGCTGAATTTATAGATCCTAAAAAGGGTGAGTAATAATTGCACTGGGACCTACAAAATGACAATTGTCAGATGAACAATAAAATAGATCGTGAAAGTAAAAAAGTTTAGATACTGTCGGTGAAAATTTAAAGTAAAGGAAATCAAAGTAGTAAATTAAAGAAAATGAAATCAATGCAATAATTGAAACAATATGTACAGATAGTTGTGATTGTGGCTCACATCTTCCTCTGGTTTTACGTCCAGTAACGGCTTGAACGCCCTCTATGGGTCGGGGATATGCTTCCCATCCAATTTTCTTATAAATTGACAAACATGGTCTTTTAAAGTCAGATTCCCGAGACAGTAGTGTTGTCTTTCTTTTTGAAATTGTGTATGCAAATTGCGAATTACTCGATGAACATGTCCACTAGGATGCGTCTCAAGAGTCAATGTTATATCATCTAAAGACTCCTTACTCAAGCCATCTCTAATTAATTGAATTTTATCTTCGCGATTATCAAACACCATTCCTAATGAACGACAACGAGTGTTGCATGTCCAGCGTACATATTTATAGCAAACATCTAATCGTTTAGCTCTTTGTTTCTTAGCATATGTGCTTTTCTCTAAACCATACATGGGAGAAATGAAAGAATCAGATGAGTCACCTGCTAAGTGAACCATTGCTTCAATTACCCAATGAATATCACTAGGAATACCATAGATCATAAGAAGCCTCATTCTTTTGGTACGTGCTTTGTAAAATTTTCATCAAAGCATTTATGGGAGAGAAGGAAAATGATTGTGGAGTTTTGCAAGAGTTTCTTCCATGTCTTGATGGTTCCAGTCTGAAGGTATTTGTCTTTCTTGATCTCTTGTAAGAGAGGAAGAACTTCCCACAAGATAAGTTTGTTTATCTCCAAGATTTGCATTCTTCAATTCTCCTGGCAAAGGTTTCAATTCCAAATTAGATGTTTTCTCATGTATTCCTTCTTCCATTATTTCCAGTTCCTCAAAATTTTGGTTATCTCAATCTTCTTCTAGTACCTGTGTAGAATCAAGTAAAAATTCATTAGGAATATCTGAATCTAATTGCATACTTGATTCAAGAAAATTAGTTGTACAAATTTCTGTAGGATCAGATAAACTCCCCTGAATATATTCTTTCATAATTGGTTCAATTAGATCCATGCTCTCATCTTCACTGTCCTCATCGTATGAATGTTTGCACATGTCAAAAATATTAAGCTTCAACGTCATATTGCCAAAGGATAAATTCATGATTCCATTGCTGCAATTTATTAAAGCATTAGCTGTTGCTAAAAATGGTCGACCAAGTATTACAGGAACTGGCTTATAATTGTTTACTTCAGGTTGTGTTTCTAAAACAATAAAATCCACATGATATATGAATTTATCGACTTGTAATAACACATCTTCTACAATTCTTTTCAGTACCGTGACTGACCTATCGACAAGTAAAAGAGTAGTTAAAGTTGGTTTTAACTCGCCAATATTAAGTTGATGGTAAACAAAAATGGAAGTAAATTTACACTGGCTTCAAGGTCAACCAAAGCATGTTCAATTTTTTTTATCTCCAATAATACATGAAATAGTCGGACAACCAGGGTCTTTATATTTTAAAGTATTATTAGTGGAGAGAATAGTGCTTACTTGTTCAGCTAGAAAAGCTTTCTTTCTTACCTGATGAATTCGTTTAACGGTGCACAAGTCTTTCAGAAGTTTGGTATAAGATGGTATCTGTTTGATGGTATTTAACAAAGGAATATTGACCTTTACCTGTTTGAATATTTCATAAATCTCTAGGGAATGGTTCAATTTCTTTATTTTTAATGCTTGAGGAAATTGAGGTGAATGTGATAAATTGTTATCATCAATGATAGGTACTGGTTCATTAACCTCTTCCTTACCCTCTGAATCTGATTTATTTATAATTTCATTAGGTTCAAAATTAGGTTTGTGGATAACCTTATCATTACGAAGAGTACTAAAAAAATTGACTTGGTCAATGTATTGACTACTAGAACTACTCTCGTGAGGGTTTTGATGACTCTTGGGGTTTGGCTGTGGTTGGGCAAGAAACTTATCTTTCTCATGAATGGTCAATGTAGATGTGATTTTGGAAAAAAGTATCTTTCAAATCAATCAATGTTTGCACATGTTGGTTATTGATGGCTTATTGTTTCTCAATGAATGCATCCAATGTATCCTCAATCCTAGGTGGTGGGACATATGGTGCATATTTTTTAGAGTTTTGGAGGTATACCTGGGGAGATTGGTGTGATGGTTGTGCTTGGTTATCATTCCCCCAATTGAATTTTGGATGGCTTTTCCAACCAGAATTGTATGTTTGGGAGTATGGGTTTGGATTTGGTCTATTGAAAGTGTTTATGGAACTGACTTGGTCATAGAGACATTCTTACAGGGCTGGCAAAGTTAGGCAAACTTGTGTGACATATTCATTTGAATTACAGATTTGACTTGTGACTTCTTGAAATGACTTGACATAATCACTCTTCTTTACTTCTAATGCCTCAAATTTTTTAGCTAGAGATGCATACTTAGCAGAAAGGTCATGGTCTTCCCTGAGGTTAAAAAAACCTCTACCAAATGGATGTGGTTTTACAGACGAATCATAAGTGCCAACTGTGTCCTAGTTTTGTGCATTCTCTACTATGTGTTCTAGGTAATCTAGTGCATCTTCTGGACTTTTATCCCTAAACTCACCATTGCACATCATTTCCACTACTTGTCTACCTTGGGGTGGTAACCCCTCGTAAAAATAGGCGACCAACCTCAATGTTTCAAATCCGTGATGTGGACAAATATTCAACATCTCCTTAAATATCTCCCAATATTGGTAAAGTGTTTTCCCCGACTCTTGTGTAAAAATTGTGATTCTCCACTTAAAAGAATTTTCCCTGTGAGGGGGAAAGAATTTTTTTAAAAACATTTCTTGCAAATCATCGAATGTTCTAATGAATCCCGACCTAAGATTTTGCAGCCAAATTTTAGCTTTATCCTTTAAAGAAAAAATGACAAACTTAAGTAGAATTATGTTCATGTTGCAATTTTGATCTGTGCAACTATTACATACCTCTTCGAACTCACTCAAGTGCTGAAAATTATTTTCTGATTCAAGACCGTGGAATGTGGGTAAAAGTTGGATGATTCCTAGTTTGAAATTGAACGTGATGCATCTCGGGGGAAAGCAATGCAAGATGGTGATCCTGTCCTGGTAGGATTCAAGAATTCTTTGAGTGTCCTTGGATGATTAAGATCGCCATGCTGAGACTCATTTTCTTCCTAATCAACTGGATTTTGAATTCAGGCAGGTGGATTTTCATTTCGATTCTCGACCATTTTGACTAATGATGAAGACTCTCTAATTAATCTTCCACTAGATGATCGAAACCAATGTATCATGCAACCTGCAATACTTACAAAAGAAAATAATAAACAAGTGGGAGAAAAAAATAAAAAAATAAAAGAAAGAAAAATTATTATTTTATCTACTAAATTACATTCCTCGATAATGGCGCCAAAAACTTGACACGTACAAAATGTGGTTCTTTACTACTAAGTATAAGAGTGTTGAAGTAATAAAATAACCCGGTAAGTCTGCGGTTGATCCACAGGGAATAGATTTAGTATGGTAAAATAATAATTTAAATGAAAAGAAAAAAATTTGATTTGTTTGAAGTTGTTTGGAGAATTTTAATTAGATGACAACAGTAAAATAAAATGATGAGATTATGAGATCCACCTTTAATTATTTATATTTAGGAATCTCGATTTTTATAATATATAAATTATCATTATAACCCAATTAATTTACTTCCGAAATTAACTATGCCAAAACATATAAAACCGGCCATAAAGGCGGTAGTCATTTTTGTCGATAACTAGTCCCGCTAAGGTACTAAATATGCCAAAAACATAAAACCAGCCATAAAGGCGGTGATAACGTTTGTATATAACAAGTCCAGTTAGGTACTCCATTATGCCAAAATCGTATAAAACCAGCCATATAGGCGATAGAAAAGTTTGTCAATAATTAATCCAGATCTCAATTAATTATTATTCATTACTATTTATATATTATAATATAAGTGAAATTAATCTAAACTTAAATAATAAAAGTTTCACTCATTCTCGCAGCAGAAAGTAATTAGCTACTCATACTTTAATTAAAAACATACATTATTTTATTACTAAAATTAAAAGACATTACAAGAATTTAAACAAATAAGATACAATCTTCAATTTTTTAAGAATAAATCAAAGAAAATATGAAGAAAATGAATTCAGAAATTTTCAATTTATAGACAAAGAAAAGGCTTCCACCAATTTCTCCACCAAACATTGTGGAGAAATTGATAAATGTGTTTTTGTTTTTTTAAAGATTTGATATCTAACATACTTTAGATTCTTCATCAATTTCGATCTTTAAAACTTCAGAATTAGAAACTCTTATGAACAGTAAAGTTGTAGAGATTTGTGTCTTCTTTCATCTGAAACTGTAATCACTTCAATCCGATATCGGAGTAAAACATTATGGCCAAAATACGAACATTGCGCATGGTTGGAATTTTCGAGGTTATACACTGTTAGAACGCTCTATTAAATTTCCGGCCTCCAAAATCCAAATGTCAAATCCATTTTTCTAGATATGCATCCAAAGTATTATTTCACCTACATATAAGATACAAATCACAATTAACATAAATATTAATATTATTTAACAATTGTGCTAAATTAAGGGGATTAATGAAACCAGAAGTGTAAAATGATATATTATTCTCTTAATAAATATGAACTTTTTAATCTCAGTCACTCATGTTTGATATCTACGGGTTAGACCCACTTCTGCTACGCGGGGCACCGATCAGACCCTATGTGTCCCACATCCACCCCAACAGATATAACTTGCAATTATTAGGACAATCTAGTAGCGAACCCGCAATACATTCAAGACTTAGCATAAGTGATCATTGGTTACTCCAACAAAATAAAAAATAGAGGGATAATACGATTAACAACCCGGTATTAGATAACTATTTATCTATCAATTTTGAGTTTCCTCCTGAAAGTTTATTAAGTAAAAATTTTCAAGTACTTGACTTGTGGAACCGACATCAAAATATCTATCATGTTTTATCAATTATTGCTGAAGAGGTGTTGGCAACACCTGTTTCCATCGTTGTGATTGAACAATCATTCATCTTAGAAGATAATACTTTGGAAGCGAGACGGTCTTCATTACATCCAAGCACTTTAGAAGCAACAACATGTGTGGATAATTTGACATGAACTGATCTGAGGCAACAAGAAGATGCCCTGATGACTTTCAAGGCTTGTTCGACAATGCATCTGCAAGTACAAGTAGAACGAGAGCTGAAGGATCAACATAAAGCACAGATAATAATGATGATTGATGAGTAATTAATTGTAATGAGTAAATAATTGATAAAAATATAAATAAACCGGAACCGCCAGATTCGGTCCCCGGTTCGGATTCAACCCGAACCGATGGTCAGGTCTAATTATAGCTACTAAATTCAGGAAATCTTGTGCTTAGAGGTAAACAAGATGGCAATTCTGAAGCTTATTTCTGGCAAAACTTTGATTATCCTTCTGATACATTGCTACCAGCAATGAAGCTCGGATAGGATCTAGAGACTGGTCTTAACCGGTGTGTGACATCATGGAAGAGCTCAGACGACCCATCTCCTGGAGACTTTATGTGGGCAATTGAATGACAAGATAATCCTGAAGCAGTTATGTGGAAGAGATCAAATTTTTTTTATAGGAGTGGCCCATGGAATGACCTTAGATTCAGTGCTCCATCATTAAGGCCTAACCCATATTTTAAGATTAGCTTTGTCTCTAATAAGGATGAACTGTATTACACATTCAACATCCTAGACAAAGCAGTAATCTCAAGGATTTTTATGAACCAAACCACCGATTTACGTCAAAGATTCACACAGAGTAAAACAACTCAAAGTTTGGAGTTGTATTCGAATGTGCCAAGAGATCAATGTGCATTTATGGTTTTTGTGGTGCCTATGGTAATTGCATCATTAGTGAATCGTCTGTTTGCTAATGTTTAAAAGGTTTCAAACCTAAATCACTGGGGTAACTGTGTTGAACAGTTATGGCCCATAGCATCACTATTTGTACAGATCATGGTGTTGTTGTACAAATTAACTATATGACAAAGGAAATTGCTCTTTTATCATTTGTAATTAGATTACCAAGATGTATAAATGATAGAAGGTCCATATGATTAGTTTCGGATTGAGATGATATGAGACAGTATCAATCCACGAAGGTTTAATCATTAAATATCCCTAGTCGTAGTATTATCGAGATTGGACATCGATAATGCGGAATAGACTAGTATAACACTTGTGCGCGTTGTAGGAGCATAACAGCATAGTTCTCATATATTTGGGTATATGATACTCATGCAAGTGTAATAGGAGGTTGTGTTTACCGATGGTACGGAAACAGCTTCGCTTTGGATAGACCCCTCAGAATTCCATTGGTAGTATGACTATGTGTCTATGGAAGTCCGAATCAGGGTAGGTGTATTTGGTCTTAACCTGAGACTTACACCGCTAATACTTGCGACAATCAATATACTTTGGTTTTGGTCATCCACGGCTTTAACAGGTTCTGTGTACGCATCTTCTGGGTATATTGATTATCATAGTGTATTGGGTGTGATGTCGAGACGGAAGTATCACTCCAGTCAAAGTGGAGATGATGATCACATAGGATACGGAACTGGTGCTCTTATTTACTGCAGTCATCGGGATAATATGACTAGGTCATGATTATCCGATTATAGAGACTAGTTACCAGAGATCCGATATGTGCTTCGTACGAGGCAGACACATTTCCAGCCCTAGGCCTTGCACATGACATCCGATGCTAGATCGAAATACGCAATACTACGTATACTACGCCTGATATAGATCACATATTCCAGTAAGAATATTTCTGGAGAATTGGGTAGGCACGGTGCTTTGCTAGAAGCCAACCATGTCTTGTAAATCGGTAAAAACGTAGTACTAGGTACGTACGTGTTCGGATAGTCTGACGATCGGATTTACTGCCAACATATCCGGGGATCTCATGGGTCGCTTCCCGAAGATTCACCGATGACGTATGACTCGCACTTTATTAATCTGGGATTAATTATAAGAGAGAGAAAATTAATCTGGGATTAATTACGGAGATATTTTATCTGGGATAAAATATTATTTAAAGAGATAGAACGATTAATTTGGAATTAATCGATAAAATAATATATTCGATATATTATACGAAATTGGATTTCGACGCGGAATTAAAATTAGATTTTAATTCGGGCGAACGAGTTAATTTAGAATTAATTCGTTAGCAACGTGAATAGTAATTTTGCTAGGCATAATTATTTAATTACGTCGTAACGGAAAATTCGTTAATTTAGAATTAGCGAACCCGAGCCCGGGAGTGTTTGCGGGCCCACTCGCATTTGGAATTCAAGTGTGGCCCACAATTCACATCAAGCGTCAAATCAGTAGTCAATCAATTGATGTGATGTCTAGTCACTTTGAGTGATGTGACAACTTGTCACTTGTGATTGATGGTGGTAGTTGGAAGTTATTAATTACAACTTTTGGCTCCAAATTTTTGTTGACTTTTTGAAAGCCTTTTACAAAAATTTTGGTATATCTTTATTTGATTTTTGGAAAATCAAATAAGCGTATTAGATACACAAAACAAAACACACACTTCCTCTCTCCCTCTTCTCTCTTGCATCTCACGGCCTAGGGCCAATTTCTTTCTTTTGGTTCTCCTTTTGCCGAGAACAAGATGAAGTGAAATGGAAGATTTGTTGCAAATCTTGCCAATGCTAGCACATGAAGGGTCATCCTAAGGTGATAGGGAACTAACTTATGAGCATGGAATCACCACACAAAGCTTGGAGCTTGGAGATTCATCCATGGAGCTTGACCGAAAATAGAGGAGCACAAGGAGGCCAAAGCCGAAAGTTCAAGGAGCTAAAAGTTTTGTCGTTCCTCGCATCGCATAACCGATCAATGTAAGTATGTTTCCGCCATATTTCTTGATGTATTCACATATGTTTCTTGCTTGAATTGATCCTTAGGACTTAATAGAAACCCAACAATGGTATCTTGAGCCATTTTGAGCATGAAATGAATTTAGGGTAAATTTTGGGTAAAATCATTTTGAGCATGATTTGATAAAATTAATTGATTAAGTATGCTTGAATGATGTTGTATTGAAGTTGTGCATGATCAATTTCATGAAAAGTTGATTGGATCAATTTTTGCCCAAATGTTGAGGCTTGGCCGAAACTAGTATATGCCCTAAGTCATGGTATTTTTTGTTTCTTTGATCATTGGATGACTTGAAACAATTGGGTAATGTTGATTTAAAATTCAATTGGATTGAAAACGAAATCGGATATAAAAACCCCATGAATGCCGAGACTTTGAAGCATGAAAATGATTGATTTTTTGATTCAAATGTGTTGGACATGTGTTGATGATAATGAACATAATTAATTGTGCAAATTTGTGTTTTGGAAATGTTGATTTGGGTAATTAATTATGGCAAACACTTTAAATTAATTAATTGTGAAATTTGGAATTTTGTAAGTTAATTAATTGGGCCAAATTTGGAATTGGGCTTTTAAAGTTGTAATTGGGCTTAATGGGCTTGGTTGGGCCAAGTTTGGTTTAAGCTAATTGGTTGGATCCAATTGGGCCCAAAACCATATCCATAAAGTCCAATTATGACTTAATGGACCTTTAATATTAATTGGGCCTAATGGGCCTAAATTGGTTTCTTGGCAAATAACGGTGATTCCTTAAATGGCTTTGGTATTTGGGTTTGACCCATATTGACCAAAATTCCATGCCTTAAGAAATTAATTAAAAGCCCATTGGACTTTAATTAAAATTACATTGGATGTTAATCGGGCTTTGAGACCCGTAACGATTAGATTTAGAATCTAAGTCGTAAAAGTTCATTAAAAAGTGTAAATATTCAATTTGGAATTAAATACATGAGTTAGTATTAAATACAAATTAAATTGGATTTAATGTTGTAGTTTAATATAATTCAAGAATTCGTACTTTGAGTACTTATTCGCAAAACGATTCGGACTCGCTCAAAATAAAATCGTTGTTTAAACATTGGATGGTCATTAATATTGAGATTAATTAATTGGATTAGATTTATTGATAAAATGCTTGTGTGAATACATGGATGCGATGTATGAATAATGCATATCGGATGGATATTAGATGGGTGAGGGTAATTTTGGAAACTGTTGTAATAAATTTAGAATTTATTAATTGGACTTGCGTGTCCAGCCTATTACCTCTTGACTCTGTGTATTTCTCTTCTCACCTATTCCCCTCAATGTAAATGAGGTTTCTTTAGAAGTGTTATGTAATCAGGTAGAATTAATACTTGTGCTAGCGGGAGAGAGCAAATGGAGAGATTTGTTCTAGGAACAATGTGTTAAGTATTCATCCGCATATCATTATTATATTTATTTATATGCGCCTTATTATGTGTTTAGAATGCATGTTTAATGGTGTATGATGATGAGACCTTAACAAAGATAATTAATTGGTTGCTAATTACGCGAAAAAACCCTCACTACATATTAAGCGTTTTTCCTTCCATTGAGTGATTCTTACTCAAGATCCAAGTCTGGCATTGGTTTTTTGGCCAAAGTCAAGACCTTTGTCCATCGCGGATGTGTTTGAATCATGAAGGTTTTGTTCCATATTTGTGTCTTGTCCAAGTTGTGATTTGTTGGCCAAAGTCAAGATCACTTCTTGTCCATCGACATTGATTACGAAGCTTTTCAAGGTCAATGGGTTCCGCTTAACTGGGATCACTAAGTTTGTTGTGCCAAAGCCAAGGCTTAGTTGATTCAGAGGAAAAAGGTTAGGCAATATATTGGATATATTGGCATATATAAGATATATGTTTCGGATTTGGATGTCCACCTACTGGATCTAGGAATTGGATGGGATCCAATTGATCTTAGAGATCTACTTAGTTAATTATCATACAATTTGTTGGCCAAAGTCAAGATTCTGTGTTATTTAACGGGATCCTAGCCCACTAGGAAACAAGGTTTCCCGAGTACTCAACAGAGGGTTAGAGGCTCGCCGAAAAATAGTGTGAGGCAAGTATTAAATTTGCAATATTCATTTAGTTACTTGCCATACGCGCTCATTTCAATTTTTCGTCAATATAAATTAATATATTAGTTGGACTAATATTTAATGTTGTTTTCATTAAACATTTGGACTGTATTCAAACTATTTCATTTATAGTTGATTATATAATTGGATTATAGTAATTAATATATTTGAATTAACCATTTCAATTAATAGTTGATTTTATAATTGGATTATTGTAATCAATATAATTGAATTTAACCTATTAAATTATAGTTGATTATATAGTTAAACTATAGTAATCATTATAATGAATAGTACCTAAAATTGTTGATTAAATAGTTGGACTATTAGAATCAAGATAATTGAAAGATTAGTGTTTAAAACATAATCCTGGGTGAAAATGTATTTAAATGACTTTAATTTTAAAAATGGGAATAAAATCTCAGGATAGTCCTCAGTGACCGAGAAGTTATTTTATTTGATATAGTGACATCTCGAGCCTAAGCCTGGAGTTAAGCAAATAGTAGAGCATGATCTTTGGAAGATTCATGTGATGATAACTTTAGTGCTTAATCCATTTTGCTTACCAAATAGACTCCTTAATTTCTTAGTCAGAACTAAGGATTAGATCCTTATAGTATGATAATGAAATTGAAGGATCTTCATAGATCTATTCTTAGATCTTAGAAGTACTAAATTACAATAGTAAACTCTTCGAGAGTTAATGGCTATACTCAAGGAGACAAAGCCAGAGTTTGCAATAAGGCTAGAAGCGCAAGGCGCATCTTACTTCGACATTCCAGAAGGCCAAGGCTTGGCCAAAGGCTTCTGGAGTGTGGAAAAGGGAAAAGGCAAAGTCATTATAATCTTCTGGGAAGACAAAGGACATATCCCAGAATTTCTGACTAAACTGTGGCAAACGGGGTCACTGGAAGCGTGACTGTCGTATGGACAAGGCATACATGAAGGAATTGAAGATGATGCTAGGCTCCGACTTCAAATATTTTTGTCATAAACATGTTCACTACTAGTATTAAAATTGGATTTTAGATACTGAGTGTGGTACATATATACGTACTGATGTGCAGAATCTGTTGATTAGCAGGAGACTGACTTCATTATAGATTTACCTACGAATCGGAAATGAGACGAAAGTCGTTGTTTTAACCATAGATACCTAAGTTTAGGAACTACCCTTCGGGTGTGTACTTAAATTAGGAAACTGTTACAATGTAACTAGTTTGACTAGAAACATTATCTCTATATCAGAGTATAATTCGTTGCGGATATACCTTTATATTCTAGAACACTAAAGTGTTTTATTTTATAAAGATGATATTGAGATAAGCACATTATATGTGAATAGCAGTATTTATATTTTAATATAAATGAATCTCAAACGTATAACATGACAAACAAATAACTTAAACTGATTTGATCAGATGAGACTTATAAGTGGCATTGTTGTCTGGGACACAGTTAACAAGACTCGTATATTCATACTTTCGAAGAGTGGGTACTAGGACAAATTTGATTCTATTCAAATAATGTCAACGAATCTAGTTTATTAGGCAAAGTGCCTAAAACACCTTTACTTGGTAAAAGTGTAAGTGCCACCGATCTGTTAACCCTCGTTCATAGTGACGTAAGTGGGCCAATGTCTAGCTAGGCTAAAAGTGGATATGAATATTTCGTGACCTTTACGGATGTGGCATCACGTTATGGTTATGTGATTCTTTTGAAACATAAATCATAAACTTTTAGAGTTTCGACACGAAGTAGACAAACAGATCGGCTATAGTATTGAAACCATCACGGTTAGACCTTGATGAAAATACTTAAGCAATAAGTCTCTCATATACTTGAAAGAGTATAGTATTCTTTCAATGAGGACTCTTCCTGGAACACGTCAGTTTGACGGTGTGTATGAACGGAGAAACCGAATATTGTTAAACATAATAAGGTTAATCATGAGTCGCCCTGAGCTACCATTTCCTTCAAATGATTCTTTTAAACAGTGCAAAACTTATTTTGAATAAGGTTCCATAAAAATCTGTTAGACAGACTTCATATTAGATATGAAAAGGAAATAAATTGGGTTTCTCATTCCTGTAGATTTAGGAATGCTGGGCATAGTTTGGATGATACCAAACTAGAACCCAAATAGGATAAGTGCATAAGTTGTGGGTTATCCTAGGGAAACCAAAGTATAGTACTTATACATCTCACTATAGAACAATGTAATTGTTGCTCACCATGCGGGTTTCCTAAGAGGAATACCTATATGCAGTGGTAAGTTGGAAGAAAATAAAACTCAATGAAAATCGGAGTAATACCAGGCACCGATTCCTTAATGGAATACAGATAGTTCATCAAGGATGAAACTATTCCAATAATCTTCGAATACACAAGAACCGCGTAAGTCGGAGAGAGTCAGAAAAGAACCTGGGGTATGGGTTTCTGATCTTACCTCATAAAGATGTCAATCTTATTGAGAATACGAACTGACTACGTATGAGGAAGTGATACAAGGTATCGACTCCCAATAATGGCAAAATGCCATATAGTCCGAAATGGATTCCATGTATACCAACCAAGTTTGGATACAGTAGGACACAGAAATCGGTGACGCTGTTCTAAGTTCGCGACCTAGTTGGGAGTACGGAATAGCTCGCGGGGAACTAAATCGGAGAAATAACATGGAGTCGCCACCCGATGTGAATCGAGACAAAGATTTAAGGCCGCACTCACCCCTCGCAAGGAAATACCTCAAACCTGTTGGTTTCGGAATGGTCCCTTACTTATGCCACTTGTAATGATGTGATTTGTGCAATATCTTATGTCTAAGATTGCATGCTTGGAAAGTAAGTCATCATATGTCTAAATCCTATGTCTAAGTTTACATGCTTGGAAAGTAAGTCATCATAACACACGACAACACACGACAATCTCATGAACATGCTTCAATCATATAATGCGAAATGCAAACAACAACATAAACTTAATGCAAATTCCAAACGCAAAATGAATAACTAATCATGCTTAAAAACAAACAACTAAATCATGCTTAAAGATAAATAACATACTAAACTAAATCATGCTTACAAAGATAAATAAAGTACTAGCAACCTAATCATGCTCAAATACATGGTTGGATGAAACGAAATACGTGTGTCTCTTAAGTAGTACGTGGCATTGTATCCGAGTGTAAACCGTACTACCGTCCATTCGGATTCGGCTACGGAATTTACGTACGGGTTTCCATCCGATATACCACAAAAGAGAACATGCATTCCGTTCATCCGGAATTCACATCATGCCTCAACAAATGACTCTCATGCGATAATATATTAAAATAAATTAAAGAAACAAAAGATAATAAGTAAAAAGGGTGCCCTCAGGTCTAACCTCTTTTGTCGTCTCTTGAAAGCGCGTTACACGGCCGTCAGAAGGGTTGATGTTCCGCAACTTTTCTGGTTCACCAATCCAATGTTTTTCCTCGCTGATTCGCTGTCTAGTCTGCTATTTTCACTCCGTTTCGCTGCTGTTTTTGTTGTATTTTTTGGTCACTATTTTTGGGTAATTAGGGGACTGTTTTGTGGGTTATTTGGACTGGTTTGGGGGCAGTTTTCGTCACTGTTTTGGGCAGTTTTTGGACTGCTTTTCAGTGCAGTTTTGGGAGGCAGAATGGCGTGATTTTTTGGGCTATTTGGGGGGTAGAATGGCGTGATTTTCTAGGCTATTTGGGAGGCAGAATTCGGTGAATTAAAGGGCTGTTAGGGGCTGTATTTTTGGTGATTTACTAGCAGTTTAGGGAGGCTGTTTTCAAGGGTATTGGCGTGAATTTGTGGGGCTGTTTTAGGTGTTGCAGTGACGTTAATTTAACGGTCAGAATAGAGGGCTGAATGGCGTGTTTGGAGGGTTGTTTCTTCAAGGTAGTGGGGCGTAAACAAGGGCTGTTTGTGAGGACCTTGATGCGTGAAGATAGACAGATGGCTTTGAATGTGTATGTGGCGTGTTGGTTTGAGTGAAGGGTTAGGATGAAGTGAATTGGCTGAGTGGCTGTAAGTGGTGCGTGAGTGTGTTTGATTTGTGAGGGGGCAATGTTATGCATGGAGGGGTTGCTCGTGAAGGGCTTATGCGGCAGACGTGTTGAATGGAATTGAGGGCATGTGGCGTGGAGAGTCAAGGGTGAGTGTCTTGCGTGGCTTTGTAAGTGGAGGGTTTACGTGAAGGTGAGTGGAGCAAAGGCTTGTGAGGGCTTACGTGAGGGAGGCAGCAATGTGTCACCGAGTGGGAATAGGCTTAGAGTATTAGGGTTGATTTCGTCAGAATGAGCCAGGGTTTTCAAGGTTGGTTTGTGGTTCTTTTTATAGGCAAAGGTTGGGGGTTGTCCTTGTGTGAAAATGAGAAGGATTTGCATTAAAGGGAATATCTTTTAAATTAGTATATGATAAGGAAAATTTTTTAATTAGGGAAGTGTTTTAATTTGATTTGATTTGTTCTCTTTTGATTAGGGATATGATTTGATTTGTATCTTTTAATTAGGGAATGTAATTTAAGTGAATTAGGAAAGCTTTTGATGGGATTTTATTTGACTTTATTTAATTTTGGTATGTGATTTATTTAATTTAATTTAATTTAATTTAATTTAATTTAATTTAATTGGATTTGATTTAATTTAATTGGATTTGATTTAATTAGGAATGATATTATTTTAATTTGTGACATGTGTTTTAAATGTTTTAATTATTTGGATTGGGCTTTGGGCGTGTGGCTTAGTGGTGTGTGGGCTTGGTGTGTGTCTTGTGGGGGTTTGGGCTAAGGATGTGTTTTGAAACAGAGGTCCAACAAGCGAACCCGAAGCTAATCCAGCGAATTAAATCCAACAATGTCTTGACTTTTTCCTTCCAACGTCCGTTTCCCGCGGCTTCCACAATTAAAGAGGTAGTGTCTCCATACGAGACTCATCATCGGGACTTATATGCAAAAATGAAGTGACTACAGTCGCCCCCACTTTTATGGGACTTGTGCAGTGTGTGAAAATGACAATCATATCAAAGTATGTGCAATGCATTTTTACTTACCTGGCTCGCCAGCTGCCACTTGACTTGCCATGTGCTGAGATGCTTTGACCTTTGTTGATCTGATGGTGAGGTGTTGCGACCCCTGAGGTTCATCATTGCAAGATGTTGTGATCTCTAGGAATCACTACCGAACTGAACTGATGTGATGGTGAGGCGCTCCGACCCCTGGGCTTTGTTCCTGAACCATTTGTGGGCTTTGTTCTCGAACTGAATGTGATGGCTAGGTGCCTCGACCTCTGGGATTTGTTCCCGAATTATGTTGAGAGTGGGCTTTGTTCCCCTGGGCTTTATTCCCGAGCTGTGTTGAGATAGGCTTTATTCCTCTGGGCTTTGTTCCCGAACTGTGTTGAGATAGGGCTTTGTTCCTCTGGGCTTTGTTCCCCAACTGTGTTGAGATAGGGCTTTATTCCCATGGGCTTTGTTCCCGAACTGTGTTGAGATAGGGCTTTATTCCCCTGGGCTTTGTTCCCGAACTGAATGTGATGGCGATGTGCCTCGACCTCTGGGATTTGTTCCCGAACCACCTATTTAGAGAGTGGGCTTTGTTCCCGTTGTGTTCAATGTGATGGCGAGGTGCCTCGACCTCTGGGTTTTGTTCTCGAACCATCTGTGGGCTTTGTTCTTGAATTGAACTGACTGTGGGCTTTGTTCCCGACCTGATTTGATTGTGCCATACCCGGCGTGCTAAACCCCATACCTGAGGTGTCGCGGTTGCGTCTCCATACCTATAGTGTCGAAGTGATATCTCCATACCCGGAGTGCCGTACCTGGCAAGCTAAACCCCATACCTGAGGTGTCGCAGTTGCGACTCCATACCTAGAGTGTCGCGGTGATATCTCCATACCCGGAGTGCCATACCTGGCAAGCTAAACCACATACCCGAGGTGTCGCAGTTGCGTCTCCATGCCTAGAGTGTCACAATGATTTCTCCATACCCGGAGTGTCGTACCTGGCAAGCTAAACCCCATACCCGAGGTGTCGCGGTTGCGTCTCCATACCTAGAGTGTCGCAGTGATATCTCCATACCTGGAGTGCCGTACCTGGAAAGCTAAACCCCATACCCGAGGCGTCGCTGTGATATTTCCATACCCGGAGTGCCGTACCTGGCAAAACTGATGCTGTGTCTCTATACCCGGAGTGCCATACCCGGTAAAACTGATGCTGTGTCTCCATACCCGGAGTGCCATACCCGGCAAAACTGATGTTGTGTCTCCATACCCGGAGTGCCATACCTGGCAAAACTGATGCTGTGTCTCCATACCCAGAGTGTCATACCCGGCAAAACTGATACTGATAATGATGTGGGCCTCGCCCCCAGAGTGCCATACCCGGTAATACTGATACTAGTGATGTTGATATGGGCTTCGCCCTCAGAGTGCCATACCTGGCAAGACTGATACTGATAATGTGATGGTTCGTTCTCGAACCATGCTGTGAGGTGGTCCATTCCCGAACCGTTATTGTGTGAGGTGGTCCATTCCCGAACCGTTACTATGATGTGGTTCATTCCGGAACCGTGCTCTATTCTCGGAGTGCCATTCCTGGCTTGTTCATTCTTGAACTATGCTCCATTCTCGGAGTGCCATTCCCGGCTTTGTTCATTCTTGAACTGTGCTCCATTCTCGGAGTGTCATTCCCGGCTTGTTCATTCTCAAACTGTGCTCCATTCTCAGAGTACCATTCCCAGCTTGTTCATTCTTGAACTGTGCTCCATTATCGGAGTGCCATTCTGGGCTTGTTTATTCTCGAACTATACTCCATTCTGGGAGTGCCATTCCTGGCTTGTTCATTCTCGAACTGTGCTCAATTCTCAGAGTGGCATTCCCGGCTTTCTGATGATGTGTGGGCCTTAACCCTGGGACTTATCCCCAAAGCTAATATTGATGTGGGCCTCGAACCTGGGACACATCCTGAAAACTAATAGTAATGTATGGGCCTCGACCCTAGGACGCATCCCCAAAACTGATACTAATGTATGGGCCTCGGCCTTGGGACTCATCCCCAAAACTACTGCTGATGTGGGCCTCGACCCTGGGACGCATCCCCAAAACTGATACTAATGTATGAGCCTCAGCCCTGAGACTCATCCCCAAAACTGATACTGATGTAGGCCTCGACCCTGGGACTCATCCCCAAAACTGCTGATGTGGGCCTCGACCCTGAGACTTATCCCCAAAACCGATACTGACGTGGGCCTCAACCCTGGGATTCATTCCTGAAACTACTGACAAAGTGGGCCTCGACTCTGGGATCCATTCCCGAAGCTGCTGGTAAGGTGGGCCTCGGCCCTGGGATTCATTCCCCTGGGATTCATTCCTAAACTATGACAATGTGGGCCTCGACCCTGGGATTCATTCCAAAACTCTAACGATGTGGGCCTCGACCCTGGGATTCATTCCCGGATTCATTCCAAAACTCTGACGATGTGGGCCTCGACCCTGTGATTCATTCCCAGATTCATTCCAAAACTCTGACAATGTGGGCCTCGACCCTTGGATTCATTCCAAAACTCTGACGTTGTGGGCGTCGACCCTGGGATTCATTCCCCAAACTGCTGATAGTGTGGGCCTCGGCCATGGGATTCATTCCCGAAACTGATGATGCTATGTCACTGTTTCTGGTTGGCTTACATTTGCCGCTTTCTCATTCTTTTTAAAACCTGTGAATACAAAACAGAACAAATACAGAAAATGAATGTAAGTGTGTTACGTGTATGCATGTATGCATGGATGTATTTCCTATTCCGATGGGTTAGGTCTTCCTTGTGCTCCTCGGTGCTTCTCACCTATAACTGTCTTCGGTCGCCCCGGGGCCTGCTTACAGTTTCTTTCTGTCAATTCTCTTCTGGTAATTGCTCAGTTTCCTTTGGTCTCATGACTCAAGATCTCGTTGTTCCCCTTATTTGCGGGGTGGTAGATTGGTCGCCCCCAGTCTTGATTTAGCAGTCTGCTCTCCGTTGCTTGTAATAGGTCAAGGTGAACCACTTGATGTGGCATTCCATATCATCATACTATATCACATGCTACGAAATAGTTCCAATAGTTATACATATTATTGCCCTCAAAGAATGCTCAGTAATGAAACCAAAGAACCTTCAAAACATTCAATGCAACTCAAATCCAAGTCTTTGAATAAATGATCTAAGCCAGACTCAAAGTGTGTGTGTGCAAAGGTTCCTTTGCAGATTCATCCTCAGGTAAGCCAACTCAATGATTTCGTCAAAAAACTGGGATCGATGGGTCAAACCAACCTATATGTCTCAATTATGCTTGCAGTTGCTTTTCTGTGCTCAATGTGGTATGGTTTTCTTTCTCTTTTGTCTCTCTCTTTTTTATTTCGTTTTGAACTTCTTTTTTCTTTTCTTTTCTTTTATTTTTATTTTTTTTCTTTCTCTTTTTTTTTTGTCAACACACCTACCCTTTAAGGTAGCATTTCTCCTCATGGTGGTCCTAATACTCGCCCATTGGTAGCTTCACACTTATCGGTTATAGGTGGTTCAATTCTTTTCTTTAGAGACTGTTCTTTCATTTTCAACCATACCACACATCATAACATAAGCAAATCAAGATAGATATATAAGCAAACGATAATTCACCGACCTACAATTTCTTCAATTAGTCACCTTGCCAAATACTCAGGTTTTCTCCACTAAGAACCTATAGTGAAGTGCTTACGAGTCTAACATAGATCAATCACTCAAAGTATCAGATAAAAGCACATCAAGAGTTTATCGTTTCTAAGATTTCACCCTAAAGCAAACGATTTCATCATTGAACTTATGTCTAACTATCAAGGACTAAAAACAAACAATTTTTTTTCCTTTTTTTTCTTTTTTTTTTTTTTTTTTGAAGGCCCCCCAATGGTCTTTCTATCCTTGCAGTAAAGTTCTCTGTTTCTCGACTTCATTTTCCCGATATCCATGTTTGCTAAACTCTTTTTGACAAATCTTTCTTTCTTCTCTAACCCAACGGATATCTATGATGGCTTTTAAGACACAGGGTTAACATGATGCATGTATGCATGAGATGCATGCGATGCATGGAATATATAAGTCGGCCCATTATCATTTTAAAGCATTCAACCATACTATTGCGCGATGCAAACTTGTCCCAGTTGAAAAGGCCCAACAAGTTTACACTTTGCGATAACATGGCTAAACAACTTCAAATGATACGAGGCCTAAACACAAAATGGCCCATCGGTATTTTAGAAGCTTTTGGCTCAATTGCCATAAAGCACAGACTCATCTCAGTTTAAATGGCCCAACAAACCCATACCTCATGACAAAAAGTCCAACTGAATCCAAATGACGATGGTCTTAAACGCAAACATAAATGAATAGTTTCTATTAATTATACAAATATGGTTCACTTGTGGGTTTACGGGAGTGTAGACAAAGGCTTTCGCTGGTGAAAGATTGCCCACAACTAGGACTCCCCACTCAAAGGTTCAAGCGACCAAGTGAACGCACCTTTTTTATACCTTGCGGTACGTGCCAACGAGTTATGGTGTGTGACTAACTGTCGAATGGGTTTCCCATTGTAGATTCCCCGTAGAGAGGGTGGAGCGAACTCTCTTAAATACCCAAGTCTCTTAGGCTCTTATCGCCTTGGTGACAGGAATAAATAACGAGTCATCCAAACTAGTTTGTCACAACGAGCTACAGGTAATGATTATCTTGGTGCCTTCACAGCTTTTCCTTATAGAAATGTAGTGAATGAAGTAAGACACCAAACCATCACCTAGCCTTAATAATGCCTTCGATTAAACCCCTTTCAACACACTATAGACACGGTTAACTAAAGCACAAATCATAAACATCACAAGACATGATTCCGGGGCCAATTTTCTATCCCCAGTGGAGTCGCCAGACTGTAGGACACAGAAATCGGCGACGCTGTTCTAGGCTCGCGGCCTAGTTGGGAGTACAGAATAGCTCGCGGGGAACTAAACCGGAGAAATAACATGGAGTCGCCACCCAGTGTGAACTGGGACAAAGATTTAAGGCCGCACTCACCCCTCGCAAGGGAAGACCTCAAAATTGTTGGGTTCGGAATGGTCCCTTACTTATGCCACTTGTAATGATGTGATTTGTGCAATATCTTAACCGAATCTACGCAACATGCTCAAGAACAACCTATATCTAGTTCATGTTCATAAAGATAAATCCTATGTCTAAGTTTGCATGCTTGGAAAGTAAGTCATCATAACACACGACAACACATGGCAATCTCATGAACATGCTTCAATCATATAATCTGAAATGCAAACAACAACATAAACTTAATGCAAATTCCAAACGCAAAACGAATAACTAATCATGCTTAAAAATAAACAACTAAATCATGCTTAAAGATAAATAACATACTAAACAAAATCATGCTTACAAAGATAAATAACGTACTAGCAACCTAATTATGCTCAAATACATGGTTGGATGAAACGAAATACATGTGTCTCTTAAGTAGTACGTGGCGTTGTATCCCGAGTGCAAACCGCACTACCGTCTATTTGGATTCGGCTACGGAATTTACGTCCGGGTTTCCATCCGATATACCACAAAAGAGAACACGCATTCCGTTCATCCGGAATTCACATTATGCCTCAACAAACGACTCTCATGTGATAATATATTAAAATAAATTAAAGAAACAAAAGATAATAAGTAAAAAGGGTGTCCTCAGGTCTAACCTCTTTTGTCGTCTCTTGAAAGCGCGCTACACGGCCATCGGAAGGGTTGATGTTCCGCAACTTTTCTGGTTCACCAATCCAACATTTTTCCTCGCTGTTTCGCTGTCTGGGCTGCTATTTTCACTCTGTTTTACTGCTGTTTTGTTGTATTTTTTTGTCACTATTTTTGGGTAATTAGGAGACTGTTTTGTGGGTTATTTGGACTGGTTTGGAGGTAGTTTTTGTCACTGTTTTAGGCAGTTTTTGGACTGTTTTTCAGTGCTGTTTTGGGAGGCAGAATGGCTTGATTTTTTGGGCTATTTGGGGTGTAGAATGGCGTGATTTGCTAGGCTATTTGGGAGGCAGAATTCGGTGAATTAAAGGGCTGTTAGGGGGCTGTATTTTTGGTGATTTACTGGCAGTTTAGGGAGGCTATTTTCAGGGGTATTGGCGTGAATTTGTGGGGCTGTTTTAGGTGTTGCAGTGACGTTAATTTAAGGGGCAGAATAGAGGGCTGAATGGCGTGTTTGGAGGGCTGTTTCTTCAAGGTATTGGGGCATAAACAAGGGCTGTTTGTGAGGAGCTTGATGCATGAAGATGGACGGATGGCTTTGAAGGTGTATGTGGCGTGTTGGTTTGAGTGAAGGGTTAGGATGAAGTGAATTGGCTGAGTGGCTGTAAGTGGTGCGTGAGTGTGTTTGATTTGTGAGGGGCCAATGTTGTGCGTGGAGAGGTTGCTCGTGAAGGGCTTATGCGGAAGACGTGTTGAATGGAATTGAGGGCATGTGGCGTGGAGAGTCAAGGGTGAGTGTCTTGCGTGGCTTTGTGAGTTGAGGGTTTACGTGAAGGTGAGTGGAGCAAAGGCTTGTGAGGGCTTATGTGAGGGATGCAGCAATGTGTCGCCGAGTGGGAATAGGCTTAGAATATTATGGTTGGTTTCTTCAGAATGAGTCAGGGTTTTCAAGGTTGGTTTGTGGTTCTTTTTATAGGCAAAGGTTGGGGGTTGTCCTTGTGTGAAAATGAGAAGGATTTGCATTAAAGGGAATATCTTTTAAATTAGTATGTGATAAGGAAAATCTTTTAATTAGGGAAGTGTTTTAATTTGATTTGATTTGTTCTCTTTTGATTAGGGATATGATTTGATTTGTATCTTTTAATTAGGGAATATAGTTTAAGTGAATTAGGAAAGCTTTTGATGTGATTTTATTTGACTTTATTTAATTTTGGTATGTGATTTATTTAATTTAATTTAATTTAATTTAATTTAATTGGATTTGATTTAATTAGGAATGATATTATTTTAATTTGTGACATGTGTTTTAAATGTTTTAATTATTTGGATTGGGCTTTGGGCGTGTGGCTTAGTGGTGTGTGGGCTTGGTGTGTGTCTTGTGGGGGTTTGGGCTAAGGATGTGTTTTGAAACAGAGGTCCAACAAGCGAACCCGAAGCTAATCCAGCGAATTAAATCCAACAATGTGTCAATTCTTGACTTTTTCCTTCCGACGTTTGTTTCCCGCGGCTTCCACAATTAACGAGGTAGTGTCTCTATACGAGACTCATCATCGGGACTTATATGCAAAAATGCAGTGCCTACAGATATTAGTTGTTATACCGGAAGGCATTGTGCCTATTGGTACTATATAAGTCTTCAAGAAAGACATACATGGAAGGCAACATACCAACGTACTAAGCTAGGCTTGTAGCGAAAAGGTATCGTTATCAACATTGTGTCGATTACAACGAAACCTTTTACCTGTTGCCATGGATAAATCCATTTGAATAATGCTTCTGATGATGCATGTTTCATTCATGAAATATGGCAGCTGAATGCCAAAATCGTTTTCCTTAACGTAAACCTTTTGGAGGATGTTTATAACATCCTGACTGTTTTGTCGTACCAAAATGAGCAAACAAGGTTTGCAAGTTAATTCGATCCATGGATGGATTGAAGCAAGCATAATGTTCTTGGAATTATCGTTTTGATGTAATCATAATGGTATATGATTTAATTCAAAACGAAAATAATTCTTGTGTATATAAGGAGGTTAGTGGGAGCGCACTGACAGTGAATGTCCTGTGTAATGATGATATGTCATTTCTTGGAAATGATATTTCCCATAATACAGTCGGTGAAAGTTTGGCTTTCATGAAAAATTCTCCGTAGAATTCTTGGGAGAAACAAACTTTATTCTAGGAATAAAGATCTACTGGGTTAGATTTAAAGTTGTTAGTACTCTTCGAGAACTCGTACATTGAAATAAATGTACGCGACCTAGTGTCTCATATACTTTGAGCATATGGAGTCACAATCGAGACAATCCAAGTGATAGTCATTGGATTGATGTTAAGAACATCCTTGAGTATCTTAGAGGAACTAAGGATTCTATCTTAAACTATGGAGAATGAGAACTTGAAGTGACTGGGTTCATACTGCAAGTTTCCTAACCGATTATAACGATTATAAGTCGTAACAACGGTACTATAAAGTTTGAATAACGGAACAGTGAGTTGGAAATCTTCCAAGCAAGATACTGTTACCGAATAAACAACAAAAGTGGATTATTGTTGCAGCTGAGGCAGCAATAGAATCCTTTTGGGTCGATAATAATCCTAATCAGATTAGGAATAGTTCTGTTAGCATCTGAGCTAGGCTACAGCACAGGCTAAAAAATTAATGGTCTCATCAACGATCCAGATATATACTTCAAATATTCATCTGATTCATTCGAATCATACATCGTGACGATGTGATGATCGAATAAATCACATCAGATGATAACATTACAAATCCACTAAGGAAAGCATTTTCTTAGCAGAAGTTTGAGCGAACCGTACATAGTTCGGGTGTAGGACACTTGAGTGATTGGCTATAGGCCAAGTGGGAGATTGTTGGACAGTTATGGCCCATAACATCACTATTTGTACAGATCATGGTGTTGTTGTACAAATTAACTATGTGACAACGGAAATTGCTCTTCTATCATTTGTAATTAGATTACCAAGATGTATAAATGATAGAAGGTCCATATGATTAGTTCCGGATTGAGATGATATGAGACAGTATCAATTCACGAAGTTTTAATCATTAAATATCCCTAGTCGTAGTATTATCGAGATTGGACATCGATAATGCGGAATAGACTAGTATTACACTTGTGCGCGTTGTGGGAGCATAACGACATAGTTCTCATATATTTGGGTATATGATACTCATGCAAGTGTAATAGGAGGTTGTGTTTACCGATGGTATGGAAATAGCTTCGCTCTGGATAGACCCCTCGGAATTCCATTGGTAGTATGACTATGTGTATATGGAAGTCCGAATCATGGTAGGTGTATTTGGTCTTAACCTGAGACTTGCACCGCTAATACTTGCGACAATCAATATACTTTGGTTTTGGTCGTCCAGGGCTTTAACAGGTTCTGTGTACGCCTATTCTGGGTATATTGAGAATCATAGTGTATAGGGTGTAATGTCGAGACGGAAGTATCACTCCAGTCATAGTGGAGATGATGATCACATACGATACGGAACTGGTGCTCTTATGTACTGCAGTCATCGGGATAATATGACTAGGTCATGATTATCCGATTATAGAGACTAGTTACCAGAGATCCGATATGTACTTCGTACGGGGCAAACACATTTCCAGCCCCAGGCCTTGCACGTGACATCTGATGCTGGATCGAAATACGCAATACTACGTATACTACGCCTGATATAGATCACATATTCCAGTAAGAACATTTCTGGAGAATTGGGTAGGCACGGTGCTTTGCTAGAAGCCAACCATGTCTTGTAAATCGGTAAAAACGTAGTACTAGGTACGTACGTGTTCGGATAGTCCGACGACCGGATTTACTGCTAACATATCCGGGGATCTCATGGGTCGCTTCCCGAAGATTCAACGATGATGTATGACTCGTACTTTATTAATCTGGGATTAATTATAAGAGAGAGAAAACTAATCTGGGATTAATTACGGAGATATTTTATCTGGGATAAACTATTATTTAAAGAGAGATAACGATTAATTTGGAATTAATCGATAAAATAATATATTCGATATATTATACGAAATTGGATTTCAACGCGGAATTAAAATTAGATTTTAATTCGGGTGAACGAGTTAATTTAGAATTAATTCGTTAGCGATGTGAATAGTAATTATACTAGGCATAATTATTTAATTACGTCGCAACGGAAAATTCGTTAATTTAGAATTAGTGAACCCGAGCCCGGGAGTGTTTGCGGGCCCACTCGAATTTGGAATTCAAGTGCGGCTCATAAGTCACATCAAGCGTCAAATCACTAGTCAATCAATTGATGTGATGTCTAGTCACTTTGAGTGATGTGACAACTTGTCACTTGTGATTGATGGTGGTAGTTGGAAGTCATTAATTACAACTTTTGGCTCCAAATTTTTGTTGACTTTTTGAAAGCCTTCTACAAAAATTTTGGTATATCTTTATTTGATTTTTGGAAAATCAAATAAGTGTATTAGATACACAAAACAAAACACACATTTCCTCTCTCCCTCTTCTCTCTTGCATCTCATGGCCTAGGGCCAATTTCTTTCTTTTGGTTCTCCTTTTGCCGAGAACAAGATGAAGTGAAATGGAAGATTTGTTACAAATCTTGCCAATGCTAGCACATGAAGGGTCATCCTAAGGTGATAGGGAACTAACTTATGAGCATGAATCACCACACAAAGCTTGGAGCTTGGAGATTCATCCGTGGAGCTTGACCGAAAATGGAGGAGCAGAAGGAAGCCAAAGCCGAAAGTTCAAGGAGCTAAAAGTTTTTTCGTTCATCGCATCGCATAATCGATCAATGTAAGTATGATTTCGCCATATTTCTTGATGTATTCATATATGTTTCTTGCTTGAATTGATCCTTATGACTTAATAGAAACCCAACAAACTGGACTAGAGTCAAGGGTGTTTGCGTAATAAGACATTAAACTACTCTAGCCAAGATGGTTTTATCAAATTTACTGAGCTGAAATTGCCAGATGCCACTCATTTTTTGGTTAATAAAAGTATAAATCTCAAGGAATGCAGGGAGAAATGCTCAGAAAACTCTTTTTGCATGGCGTACACTAATTCAGATATCAGAGAAGGAGACAGTGGCTGTGCAATGTGGTTTGGTGATTTGATTGATATGAGAGACTTCCAAGACGGAAGGGCATGACTTCTATATTCGAATGTCTGCTTCAGAGCTAGGTCCGCTTACATGTTTATGTTACCCCATAATGAGAATTTCAATGAGTGTTCTATTAGGATTTCTTTATACAAGATCTTTATCACAATAGCTTAAAATACAAATTAAAAAATTATTCAGATGATTTAGAGAGCGTACTTCATTTATAATCCTTAAATACAGCGGAAACTTTTAACAAATCTGTTGAATATTTACACTGAGGAGATCATCGTCTATTCTCTTCTTCTTGATAGTGAGAAACTTACTCTCCCTTATTAAGTTTTCTTATTTTCTTTATGTCTTATGCTTTATATTTCTCTCTCCTTATTCTTTATTTCTCATTTCTTTCTCTCGGCAATTGAATGCCCTTTAATGTGTGTTGCTTAGCATTCATTTATTGTAATAACCCAAATTTTTAGTAATGGTAGTATTGTCTTTTCCCCTAAAAGTCTTTGGTTAAATTTTCAATTTTTGACTTTAGGGATTGAATGATAAATTTTCATTAGTTTACTTCAATTTTTGTTTGACCAAAATTCAGGGGGGGTTGACTGATAATTTTCAACCCATTATAAAATATTTTTCTTTTCTTCTCTGTCTCAAACGTGGACAACTCTTCTCATTTTTTTTTTCTTTTCTTTCTTTTTCTTCTTCTCCGTTCGTGTGCTTGTGAGAGAGAGATCTGGCCGATGATGGAGTTTTCTGGCCAGTGGGCTTTGGGAAATGGAGAGCAAGTCGTGGGGAGTAGTTTGGTGGTGGTTGTATCAGCAGAGATGGCCGTTTTTCGATAAAGGGAGAGCTTGCAGATTTTGATGATTTTTTGTCGATTCACGGCAAACTGAAGCTCTGTTGGGCGAGTGACCACCTTCATTGGATTCAATATGACGGCAAACATCTACTAGTGGCGGCGGTTAAGTGGCTCACAAGTGTGTGGGCTCTAGGGCCATGCCAACATATCTGGATAGAATCTCATGTTCGACGTTTCCGACGCGTTGGTTCGACCATTTCGTGCGGTAATGGACCCGAACTCTAATCTTCATGTATTTATCATATTTTTTTACGCGTTTAATTTATCGATTTTTGATTATTTGATTTATTGAGTTTTGAGTTTTTGAGATGGTGCATCGGGCTGCACGACGCGATCATAATGAATTTTATTATTTTGTTTTGATTAATATCTTCATGGTAGTGTAAATGTAAATTGGATCAGATTTGGATAAGTAAAAATATTAAAATTGGATATATTTAAATTGGTATATGCGGAACCTCGTTGTGGCGCACATCTTGGTTATTATTTAGCCCATTGGGGAATTTGTTTGTGTGGAGCCTGGTTTTGGCCCACCTTACGGACCCCATTTGACTCATTGCGGTAACTATTATGCGGCCTTGAGTGGCGTTATTTGGACGGTGACGACGCATCCTTGGGTGAGAGTCCCGAACCTGTACAGGGTTTGTTATTATTGCCCCGTTGTGGTATTTGATCATAAGGATCCATTCATGGCATACAATCATGTTTATTATATGGCCCTGTTGTGGCATATTGATTATTCACGGCTCGTGTTTGAGGTGGCCGGTTGTGTGGCCCCATGTGACATATTACATGTTTACATCTCCAGTGTTTGGAGTTTGGTTACATGGCCCCATGTGGCATATCACTCACACCTTTTTATTTAAATGAAATGTTGTCGATGAGGTATATTTTATTTATATTGATAAATGTATAAATTATAGTTATTTCTTAACTCGCATCCTCGATATTATTTTATTGGATATATTTATCTATATATCTTACTAACCATGCATGATTTTGGTAAAAACAATTAAGGTGAGTGCATTAATACCTACTATGCACATGGTTTCACTCACCCATCAATTTAAGATTTCATATTAGACCTTGGAGCTTCGAAGCGTGTGAGTGCATTTTTAGTTTTGGAGCTTCAGAGAGCGAGGATAGGTTTAATTCCTCGAGTGTGTTCGAATTATGTTGAGTAGCTTTCTTTGTTTCTTCGATACTGGTGCATTCCTGGAGGTAATTGACTTGTATTTTAGATTATCAGACTGTGTAGTTGTTTAGGTGATACATTGCATAGTTGAACCATTATTTGAATTTTAATTATTTTTTTACAACAGGTGCTCATATTTAAACTGTGGAAATATTTTGGATATTTTGGATATGATTTTATATTTCCTTTTGTTTTAATTCTCCGATTCATGTTTTGAAATTTTATATTTTGGTTCCTTTTGATTAAGTAATGTTTTGACTTTTTGACCGTTTCCTGTTGACTTTTTGACAATTTGACTAGTATTGTTATAATTTTGCTTTATTTATTCACTCTGTTGTTATTGACCCCGATTTTGGGCCGTGATAATATTTTTAGTATCAGAGCGCTGGCTTTACTTTCTTTGGGATGTGACACCTCTCAAGAAAATATTTTGGGTTTTGATTTCACGTTTTCAATGTTTTGGTCCATATGCATCATCTTAGGGCGAAAGCTGATAATATAATACATAATCAGTTGTAAGAGTCCGTGAAGAGATTATGATAGTGCTACCTTGATACCAACGTAGGATTGAAACCTTGTAAGACCAGAGCTTCGGAGTTGGGCCATTTTGGGCTTCCAAAAAGGTTATTATCCTTATTTTCGGGTAACAGATTGTTGTATAATTATCAAAGTTCCACCTTTTGGAATATAAGGTTTGACTGTTGGTCAATGTCAAGTTTGGTTTGTTGAGCTTTTCTGGTGTATTCTTCGTTCAATTATGGATCCCACAAGGAGATGTACGACGTTCCGGGAAGGGTTATGAGTCTGGTTGCGAACGCTTTAGGTATTGAGAGTTGGTGATTGGATGTTTCTCATATTCTTTTGTTTTATGTTTTCAATTACGTTTACCTTTTACGTATTCGATTACGTTTTCAAGTTGACGTATCAATTTACGTTATCAATTTACATGTTTGGTTTATATCTTTAGTTCAAGTACTGACTCATATATTTAGTTATGTTTTTATGTTACGTTTTCAGCTTATGATCACTTGCCACGTGTTTATGAATTTCATTTTCAATGGCATATTTCCATGATTAGACGTACAGAATATGATTATGTTCGGACAATGTTCATTTCACATCTATTCCAAAATAGATGATGAACAATGTACGAGCTTGTATGTATAAGCCAGTACGTGTGTCAAAATTATGGTTATTATGTCAGCTCATTTTATGTTTTCAAGTGCACATTCTTGTTTTCAGCTTCAGTTTTTTACCATGATTTCAAGATCATGTTTGCGTTTTTACTGCGTAGTTCAGTTTTCGCTCATGTTACATTTTATAGTTTTTTAGTAATTTTTTCATGTTCTCGGCTTATTAACGTCTTTTATGTGTCATGTTTACATGTTCACAACTTACGTTCTTCACGTATCATGTTTACATGCTTTCACCTGTCGTCTTCCATGTATTATGATTTTAGTTTCCGGTTGACATTCTTCGTAATTTCATGTGTACATTTTATGATTCCATTTTACGTGTCACATTTACACGATTTTATTTGATGTTCATCTATGCCTTTCGTGATGCCTCATGGGGATTGATCACCCCCATAGGCTCATTCGCATTCAAGTTCATGTTTATGTTTTCACTATGTGGTTCAATTCTAGCTTATGTTATGTTTTACAGTTTGTAATCAAGTTTTCATGTCTACAATTTACTTGTGCTTTTATGTCTTTAGTTGTCGTTATATAGTTTTCATTCATGTGATGATTTCACTTGATATTATGCATGTTGTGTTATGTTTCCATTTGAAGTTAAGTTATTTTCAGTCAGATTTCACTTGACGTTGAAACGACTCATGTCTTTTGAAGTCATGTTTACGTACTTTTGGATCATGTTATATTTTCAGATTACGTTTACATATTTGCAGTCCTGACATTGTTTTAAATCTTGACGTGCTTTTCGATTTTCATGTTTACGTGCAGCCATGTGGTGATGTTTCAGTTTTTATGTTCCATATTAGTTTACGGTCATATAATGAAATTTCAGCCTTGTTTCAGTTTTGTGTATATGTTTTCCAGTTTCATCTTCTTAGTTCATTTTTCTTCTTGGGTCAGAAACCAGTGGTACCACGAGCAATACCGCGAGGGTGTAGGGTTGAACTTTAGATCCATCTTTATTGTGAGGTCAAAAGCGGGCAATAATCTGTTAGTGAGTCCAGTTGTATGACATGACCTTCTATGACATCATGTTTTCGGGCTTATTGATGAATTGCTTGAGACACTCTCATCTTTTTGACCTCCGTACATGATATTGTACTTAGATTCTTTTGTGTATTTTTAGTGGGAATGATGTAATAACCCAAATTAGACCTTGGAACTTCAAAGCGTGCATGTGCATTTTTGGTTTTGGAGCTTCAGAGAGCGAAGAGCGGATTTGATTCCTCGAGTGTGTTTGAATTATATTGAGTAGCTTTCTTCGTTTCTCCAAACCGGGGAATTCCTGTAGGTAATTGACTTGTATTTGAGATTATCAGACTGTGTAGTTGTTTAGGTGATGCATTGTATAGTCGGACCATTATTTGAATTTTAATTAATTTTTTACGACATGTGCTCACATTTAAATTGTGGGAATATTTTGAATATTTTCCATATGATTTTATATTTCCTTTTGTTTTAAAGTTTTCGGGACATGTTTTGAAATTTTACATTTTGGTCCCTTTTGACCAAGCCATGTTTTTATATTTTGACCCTTTTTTGACTTTTTGACCATTTGGCTGATCATGTTATAAATTGCTTTATTTATTTACCCCATTGTCATTGGTCCCAGTTTTAGGTCGTGACAAGTTCTGAATTTTTTAATTTGAGGGCAGATGATGTTATTTACTTATGATTTAACATTGTATTATAGCTAAACCTACATTGCCTAATCTTCTTGTTGGCATAATGGTCGAGAACAATCTATAAATGTACATACACATCATGCTCTTACTTTATTTTTGTGGCCCAAAATAATGGCAAGCGAACGGTAAAGTTTTAATTAGGCAGCAGCCATAGATGCTTGCTTGCTGTGCCTTGAAGAAATGTGTATCCATACAAAAACTAACTTTGCATATAAAAGGAGACAATTGGTTAAATGCATAAATTTTTGAGCTTGTGACTTGTCTACATTACTCTCGAAGCTAAAGCCTGTTTCACATTTTTTTTCATGCATATTATGGATCCATTTGTTGGAAATTATGAAAATTTATAATGATTGTGAAATGGAGTAGGGTGAGCATCGGTTCCAGATCCACAACTGATTACAATCAACCCATTTTTTAAGATAAATCGAATTTAATCTGTCCAATTCTGATTTTTCAAGGATAAGAATTAGAACCAGATTATTAATCGGAATCGATTTTGAAACCGGTTGTCAACTGATAATGTCGCAACAAAATCACCAAACTTGAAGTTTTACAAAGAACACATTAATAAAAAACATAGCCAAAACAGTGGAAAAACCAACAAATGCATCGGATTAGAAGAACAAATGTCAAGTCTTCAGCGGGCTTGCTTTATCGATAAGTGCATGGTGGATGCAAAAAGGCTAATTTTAAACAAAAACAGATTTTGAATGATCACGAGATGAAGTTGTTTCTTGATCATGACCAAGATGCCCATGTTCTTTAAGCTTATCAAATTCGAGTTCTGGTGGAATAAAGAAAACACAGAGGGCTCTGTTTTATGAACTGAGAGATATGCATATTCTTGATGATTATCAAATCATTATAATGTTTCTGTTGGGAACTTTGATTTAAATGAAACTAAGAACAAGAACACAACAAGCTGAATTGAATGACACAATTTTATTAACAATAACTTTCACTTAAATAGCCATTCAATACACAATCTTAACAGAAGCTAAAAAGCAGGAAATAAAGCCAAGTGGTAACAGAAACTTGGAACAATTCAAAATACAAGTAGATATCCCTAAAAACTAGGAATTTTCCTTAAGACCATGACATTATTCTAACAAACAAAATGCAGTAAACTCCTTCATTCCCTCTCTTAAACTAAATGTTGTGAAGCAATTAGTTTATATCAGAAATTTCACATACTCCCAGCAGCTTTCGAAGCTTCTGAAAAACTTCAAGCTTCAATGGTTTAGTCATTATGTCCGCCACCTGATCCCGACTCCCACAATGAACTAATTCAATTGTACCATCCTTAGTAAGATTCCTTAAGAAATGAAACCTCACATCAATATGCTTGTTGCGACCATGCATAACTGGGTTTTTAGACATTTTGATGGTTGAACTGTTGTCACACATCATAGTAGTACAGCCTCCATCAGAATGTCCCAGCTCCTTTACAATTTTCTTCATCCAAACTCCTTGACAAACACAGACTGTAGTTTCCACAAACTCAACTTATGTGGTTGATAAAGTCACAATATGCTACTTTTTTTAACACCATGAAACAACACTTGAACTCATTAAAAACATGTAACTAGATGTACTCTTCATGTCTTCCATATCTCCAGCATAGTCGCTATCTGTAAACACCAACAACTCACCATCTCCTCCTTTCTTATACTGAATTCCATAGTTCACAGTCCCTTTTAAGTATCGAAGTACTCTTTTAAATGCCTGTAGATGAATCTCCATTGGTTTTTCCATATGTCTACTTATGAGATAAGTAACAAACACCATGTCAGGTCTCGTGGCAGTGACATACATTAAACTACCCACCAGCTTCTTGTAGTAAGTCTCATCAACAAAGTCTCCATTTCCATCTCTGTTTATTTTGGAACCTGAAACTATTGGACTGCCCACCGAATTACTTCCCATCATATCAAACCTTCTCAAAACCTCCAATGCATATTTCTTTTGGCATATATAAATACCATCAGACTTTTGTAGCACCTCAATCCCAAGAAAAAACCTCATCTTCCCCAGGTCAGACATATCAAACTCTCTTAACATAGAGCTTTTAAATTCAGGCATCATAACTTCATCATTACCAGTAAAAATTAAATCATCAACATAAACACTTACAATGATAATTTTTTCTTCTTTGCTTCTCTTTGTGAATAATGTCTTCTCGCTATCACACCTCTGAAACCCTTCACCAATGAAATGTGCTTCGATTCGACTAAACCAAGCTCGTGGAGCTTGTTTTAATCCATATAAGGCTTTGTGTAACTTGTAAACTAGATGCTCACTGCCATTTTTTTCATATCCTCTTGGCTGCTCCACATAAACATCTTCACTCAGCTCACCATGGAGAAAAGCCGCCTTGACATCCAGCTGAAAAATCGTCCAATTCTTCTGTGCAGCTAGAGCAATAATCATCCTGACTGTGTCCATCCTTGCCATTGGTGCAAAAACTTCTGTATAATCCACTCCATATTTTTAAGAGTACCCTTTAGCAACCAAACGAGCCTTGTACTTATCAATCTTTCCATGCTCATTGTATTTGGTTTTTTAAACCCACTTCACTCCTATTCTTTTGGCCCCAATTGGCAGTTCAGTGAGTGTCCATGTTTGGTTCTTTTAAATGGCTTTGATTTCAATGTTCATGGCCAATCTCCAATTTTCACTCTTCACAACTTCCTCAAAATACAATGGATCAGTTGAACCCACTAATGCCATATGAACTTCATCCTCAAATAAACCTTCATCACTAACATAATCACTCATCCACGTAGGAGGTTGCCTCTCACGAGGTTGCCTCAACTCCCTCACTCTCTCTTCACCCTCACTAGAACCATATTTCTCTTCTCTAACTCCCTTATCATGATTCTCTCATACCTCTACATCGGTATTTTCTCCATTCCCATTTTTACTCACCCCTTCTTCATTCTCACCATCACCATCACCTCATTCTAAGTCTACTACTATTTGTTTTTCATAACTCTCATCCCAATCACATTGCTTTTCTTCTTCAAAAATTACATCTCTACTCACAACAACTCTCTTAGCAATAGGATCAAATAACCTGTAACCTTTTGATTCCTCACTAACTCCCAATAGCACACAAGTAGTGCTTCTATTATCAAGTTTAGTCCTCATTTCTTCTGGAACATGAACATGTGTTATGCAACCAAAGACCCGAAAATGATCTACTAAGGGTTTCACTCCACTCCAAGCCTCTTCTGGTGTAACATCCTTGACTGCCAATGTAGGACACTGTTAGACAATTATGACCCATAGCGTCACTATTTGTAAAAGACATTGTGGTTTTTGTACAAATTAATTATGTAGCAATGGAAATTGCATTTTATCATTTTGTAATTTGATTACTTATATATATAAATGATAAAAGTCCTTATGATTAGTTCCAGATTATAAGATATGAGACAGTATCAATCCATAAAGGTTTAATCATTAAATATCCATAGTCGTAGTATTATCGAGACTGGACATCGATAATGCGGAATACACTAGTATTGCACTTGTGCGTGTTATGGAAGCGTAACGGCATAGTTCTCATATATTTAAGTATTTCATACTTATACAAGTGTGATAAGAGGTTGTGTTTACCGATGGTACGGAAACAGCTTCGCTCTGGATAGACCCCGCGGAATCCCATTGGTAGTATGACTATGTGTCTATGGGAATCCGCATCAGGGTATGTGTATTTGGTCTTAACATGAGACTTGCATCGCTAGTACTTGCGACAATCAATACGTTTTGGTTTTGGTCTTCCAGGACTTTAACAGGTTCTGTGTATGCCTCTTCTGGGTTTATTAAGAATCGTAGTATATTGGGTGTGATTTCAAGATGAAAGTATCACTCCAGTCATATGGAGATGATGATCACGCAGGGATACAGAACTGGTACTCTAAATTGGATGCAACCATCAGGATAATATGACATGGTCATGATTATCCGATTAAAGAGACTAGTTGCTAGTAATCCGATATATGCTTCGTACGGGGCAGACAATGGGCAGACAATATTCCAGCCTCAGGCCTTGCATATGACATCCGAGACTGGATCGCAATATGCAATACTGCGTATACTACGTCTGACACGGATTATATATTCCATTAAGAATATTTATGGATAATTGGGTAGACACGGTGTTTTGCTAGAAGCCAACCATGCCTCGTAAATCGGTAAAAATATAGTACGAGGTACGTACGTGTTCGGATAGTCCGACAACCGGATTTACTGCCAACATATCCAGGGATCTCTTGGGTCGCTTCCCGAAGATTCACCGATGACGTATGATTCGAGCATAATTAATCTGGGATTAATTACGGAAGATTTTATCTAGGATAAAATACTATTTAAAGAGAGAGAACGATTAATTTGGAATTAATCGATAAAATAATATATTCGATATATTAAACGAAATTAGATTTCGACGCGGAATTAAAATTGGATTTTAATTCGGGCAAACGAATTAATTTAGAATTAATTCGCGAGCGACGTGAATAGTAATTTTGCTTGGCATAATTATTTAATTAAATTTGATTTAATTACGTCACAACGGAAAATTCATTAATTCGAAATTAGCGAACGCGAGCCCGGGATGTGTCGCGGGCCCACTCGGATTTTGAATCAAGTGGGGCCTACATGTCACATCACTTGTCACTTTAAGTTGTTTTTTGGTGATGGATTTTGGTGAAAGAATTATGGTGACTTGTAAAACACATTTTGTGTGTAATGATTGAAAGACTTTTACCAAACATTTGGTATATCTTTCATTTGTTTTTGAAATCGAATTCATTCACTCATTTTTCACTCTCTCTCACGGTTTCAACCAAAAGAAAATCCTATCCCTCTCTTTGCCTCTCATTGCCGAGAATTGCAAGGAAGATTTAGAAGATTTGTAGCAAATTTCATAAAGTGCTAGCACACCAAGGAATCATCCAATATGATATGGAAACCATCTCAATAGCTTGGAATCAAAGCATAAAGCTTGGAGCTTGGATCTCATTCCCAACTTGGTGCTTGGCCGAAACTTGGAGAAGAAATTTTTGATTTTGACGCATCCTAAAACCGCTCATTGTAAGTATGATTCTGCCATACTTCTTTATGTATTCACTTTATTTTTCATTACATATATGATCTTGGATAAGTCTTAGAGACCAACAATGGTATCAGAGCCTTGAATAAGCATGAAAATTGAATTTAGGGTAAAATTTGGGTAAATTTGATTTGAGCATGATTTAACCAAATTGTTTGTTTGAGCATGCTTGTATATGAATAAATTGGAGTTATATGTGATCAATTTGAAGAAAATTTAATTGGATTAATTTTTCCCAAATTTGGTATGATGGCCGAATGTATAACAAACCCTAATGTCATGGTATTTTTTTGTTCTTTTAATCATTGGATGAGTTTAAAGACTTGGGATAAATTGATTAATAATTTAATTGGATTGAAATCGAAATCGGTTTAAAAATTCCCATAATGTCGTGAGCTAGTAAGCATGGAAATGAGATGATTTTTTGTTTCAATAATGTTGGACATGTGTTGTATAAATTAAGCATGATTAATTGATTAGATTAGTATTTTGGAAATGTTAATTTAAATAGTTAATCATGGCTAAGCACTTTAATTAATTACATTATTATAAAATTAGGATCACGGTGTTGCTTCCCATTGATGCAATCAGTGCATGTCACACTTGAGGCAGAGAGTTGAGGAAGCCCACGTACCATGTTCTTGTACAGCAAGGTTCTCAAACCTTTGTAACTCAGATGCCCATACCTCCGATGCCAAAAATGAAACAAGTTTTGAGTTCTTGAGTGCAAGCACTGATCAGATTGTGCTTGAGATGGAGCTTGAGACTGAGGCAGCAGGATAAACATCCGATTAGCACTCATGTTGGTTTGAATTATCAAACCCTTCTCTTGATGAAATATCTTGCACATCTCTTCCTTGATCAAAATAGCCAAGCCTCTTTCTTGCAACTTCCCTATGCTCAAGAGATTATTTCTCAACTCTGGAATATAGTATACCTCAGCAACAACATAATTGACTCCGTTCAGCAGCAGCTTCACACTTCCATTTCCCATCACATCCATCTTAGTGTTGTTCCCCAATTTTACCGAATGTCGAAACTTTTCATCGAGTTATTGAAAATAGCTCGATCACCACACATGTGATTAGAACATCATGAATCAAGGAACCATGCATCTTCTCTTTTGGCTTTATACAGCTCCACATAAGACATCAAAAGCATTTCTTCTTCCTCATCAAGCTCTGCATAATTTGCTTCTTTGTTTCAAGAATGACATTCATACCGAAAATGTCCAAGTTGATGACATCAGTAACACTCCACAGTTGCTTTGTTGAAGTCAGCTCGACCTCTCCATCTTCCTCTATAGGTACCACGACCATGACCTCTTCCTCATTCAGATGTCAATTTCAAAGCCTGTTCTTCACCATTACGTCTCTGAAACTTCTGTTCATGCACTATTAATGAGCTTTGTAACTCATCAATAGTAAGAGCATCAATGTCCCTTGACTCCTCAATAGAACATACAACATAGTTGAACTTCTCAGTTAAAGAGCGTAGAATTTTCTCTACCACTTTAAGATCTTGCATATCCTCTCCATAAGTGCGCATCTTGTTGGCCACGGTCATGACCCTAGAGAAATACTCTATCACTTTTTCACCAGACCTCATCTCAAGAGTTTCAAATTCTATGCCGAGAGCTTGAAGATGAGACCTCTTGACCCTTGCATTTCCTTCAAAAAATTTTCTTCATGGCATCCCATATATCTTTGGCAGTATCCTTCTTGAGAATGGTGTCAAGAACAGTCCGGTCGATCGCCTGGAAGAGATAGTTCTTCACTTTTAGGTCCTTCAGCTTCATCTCATCATTCTTCTTTCGATGTGCATCTGTTTGCACTGATTCACTTGCTGGCTCAATATAGCCAGGCTCCACCAGTCCCCAAAATTCCTTAGATCGTAGAAAATTTTCCATCAGCATGCTCCAATGGTCATAGTGACCATCAAAGTAAGGAATGACTGGCTGTGTAAAACTCCCTTCTGTAGTCATCGCATGTGCTGCTGCAAAAACTTCAAAGACTGCTGCTTTGATTGATCAGGCCCAGTGGAGGCTCCTAATACCAGATTGTTGGGAACTTTGATTTAAATTAAACTAAGAACAAGAACACAACAAGCTGAATTGAATGACACAATTTTATTACCAGTAACTTTGGCTTAAATAGCCATACACAATCTTAACAGAAGCTAAAAAGCAGGAAATAAAGCCAAGTGATAATAGAAACTTGGAACAATTCAAAATACAAGTAGATATCCCTAAAAACTAGGACTTTCCCTGAAGACCAGGACATTATTCTAACAAACAAAATGCAGTAAACTCCTTCAATTTCAAATATTTTGAGAATAATCAATTAAAATAAAAAAGAGAAAATTAAATAATTGGAACATAGAGACGATTATTTTTAAGATTTTCTCTTCCATCCAACCAATCAACAGCCCAATTCCATAAATCTTTAAATATAATAATTGGTCTAAAGCTAAATCACAGCCGTCCATCTTCCCATAATCGTCACGTAGCACTTGTCCTCTCCTGCCACGACATCTTTCATTTGTCCTGCCTGACGCCAGCAGCCACTCAAACGCCACTAAAGTAATCAAACAAACATTATTAATTCATGGGAGAATCACGACACATTTTACATGTTTTAACGTAGGTCCCTGCCATCAAATTCCATCAGGGACCCATTCATAAAATTTAATCATTTGAAATTTTTCCTTTAAAACTAAGAAATAATTATGCTCATAGAAAAAATAATATTCATGTATATTATAGGCTTTAAAATCCCACATCACTAAGTTGACTAGTTTTTTAGTCTTGATTTCTCGCAAGTAAATGTGCTTTGGGTTGTAATGTCCTTTAATAATCGTGTTGGGTTGTGTGCTCAAAATAAATATTATTTATTTATTTTTTGGACTTGAGATATTACAAATTACAATTAATATCAAAGTGTTACAATATTATAAAAAACAACTCATTGATCAATGTGAATGATTTTTTATTGTTGACCTTTGCGATTAGGCGGGGTCTTATAGGGGTAGATGATAATATCTCACATTCATATAGAGAAATGATTTGAGTTATTTTATAAGTATTGAGTTATACTGACTCATACATATTTTGAGTTATAAAGCCAATAACAAAATCGTGACAGACTATGTATTCAAGACAAAATCTTCGGATAATATCTACTCAATTGTTGGTCTCATATCGTGACAGACTGTGTACGTAAAGAGAAAATCATAATAGTCTATATACCCAAAACATATTATATCTACTCCATTGTTGGTCTCATATCGTGACAAACAATGTATGTAAAGACGAAATCATATAGTCTATATACTCAAAACATATTATGGATGTTGATTTTCATCCGAGGTCCACAATCGAGAATTTATAGTATGGGGCACTAGCAATCCTGCAAAACAAAGGTAGAATGAGTGTGGAGGGTACTGCTCACCGGTGTGGTGGGTGCCTAGGCACTCCGACGCTCAAGTCAATAAAGAAGAGTAAGTTATAAATAAATCGAAGAGGAGAACAAGATTTGATATTACCTTGAATTTTTTGGGCTACCGTGAGGGCGGAGGGTTGATATTGTGAAGTTTTGAGAACTCAAGTTTTGGAATTCAGACATCAATGCCTTTGTACTTCGAATTCCCTTCCTTTATATAGGTTGGTAGGTATTACCTTTATAGTTGGCTCGGTTATGTATTTATTAAGTTGGAACCCATAACGTGCTTCATGTTTCTGCTTTCGATAAGGGAAAATAATTTGCATACGGAGTTGGTAATTGTTAGAAAAGAGGGTTGTTCTTAAGCTTCTGGCTTTGTTATGGTTTAATGATGTAAAGCTTTCTGGGCCGGGTTATAATTTTTCGGCTTTATTTGGTGTTGGGTTTGAAGTGAAAAGACGGTTTTACCCTTCGCCCAAATTTGGCCCGTACACATATTATATCTACTCCATTATTGGTTTCAACATCTTACATGAGTAGATTATAATATTCCATATCGTTAATGAAAAAATTGATTTCTTCTAGTTTACACGTCTTCGAGTTCTCATAATATATCTCAATGTGTTATATTGTAACGACCGGTAGTCTCTACTACTATTGCATTATAGTACTGTTACATCGCGGGACAAGTGTTACATAATATAAATTATGTTTGAACATATATACATTCTTGTAACGACTTTGGTGATAAACGATAAATTCTTCGAAATTTCGATAAGAAATTCTATTATGTTCTATTCCGGACAGCCCATGGTATTTGGAACGTAACTTTCTCATACGAACTATGATTCTTATGAATTTTATATCATCAGAGAGTTAAGATCGAGATCTACAACTTTCCCATTAAATAGTTTTTTCAAATTTGAACCAGAAGCAAGCCAAAATTGCAGATTAAAAATTCGTATGAATAGTACCCGAGGGTCATTCTGGTAGATTCTCAAAATTTCTTCAAAATTCTATATTTTTCCACATTATTCCTAATATCAATTAAGTCCTAGTATAAAAAGAGGGCTACTATTCAATGTTTCAAAAAAAAAAAAATTAGAAAACAAGAGAAAGAATGAAGAAACGTGAGGAAGAAAAAGGAAGAAGAAGAAGAAGAAAGAAAATAGAGGAAGAAGAATGAGATGAAAGAAAGAACAAGAAACAAGGGCAATGTGCTAATGCATCAAGAAAATGAGTGTAGCACTCATGGAAACCTTGAAAGATGAGGAAATTCACAAGATAATATGTAAGACCAACTTGACCCAAATTTGAAATTGTGAAATCTTGATAATATGAGCATATGTTGATGTTAGTGGCATGTTAGGGATTGTGTATTGGTGATTGACAAGGAGAGAAATTGGTTATAGAATTAGGTGTTCAATTTTTTTTTTTTGAAAATCTTAAAGGTTTAATGAAGTGATAAGAACAATGAGATTAAAAAGTATTTGAAGATGATATTGATATGTTATAGGATATTTATTGAGGATATTTGCTTGTATGGAATGTTTGGGGGAAGTATTGAGCAAAATGAGTATGAAAGAATGAAGTTAAGAAAAGAAGATGATGCGCGTCGCGACGCGTAAGGTCTTGTGTCGCAACACGTACTAAGAAAGTTTGGGTATGTTTCTGGACGATGTACGTCGCGACACGCATTTCCCTGAGTCGCGACACGTGGTCAAAAATCTCCCCAAAACAGTTTCAAACCATCTCAATTTCACCTGAACACGTTAGAGGCTACCCTATAAGTCTCGTATCAACTCTTATGTACATATTACATTATAATATGAGTACGATACCCTCACAGTGATTGCGCTTACTTGAATAAGCAAATTTTAGCCTGATTCCGTAGTACGATTCTTAGTCCATTTCTAATCTAGTTTATCAAATGTAGATCATCGCAGGAACCGGAGTTTTCTCAGCAAGCGAGTAATGCCAGCCAGATTCCAACCAGTGAGTGTACACTACCCTTTTAAAATGACTTTCATTTTGTTATTTTCATATCAGATTTATTTTTCTTACGCTTTAGGGCGTTATATTATTTTTATTACAATTATTTTATGAAATTTTATGATTTAAGTGATGTTTGAGAAAGAAACGTTTTTAGAGCATGATTTTATGGTTTTCGAGGCATGAGGAAAAAACCACACCTCAGTATATAACTTGTTTCTGACATGGAATTGACGGACAGCACATGTGCACATGGAGAGGACTAGGGGACGGCGATATGTAACACCCTCAGATCCTAGTTCAGGACTATGGATGGCAGATGCCCCTAGACCATAGTTTTAGAGCTTGGAGGGTAGCATAGATCCGCACCCCCGGTTCTAATTCAGTGGCTTGGGGGACGACGATACATAATGCCCTAAGACCATTAGTTTCAGAGACAGAAGTGACATGCTTTGGGGGACGGCGATACGTAACGCCCCAAAGTTATAGGTTTACACTTCTGGCTCTAGTTAGGCATATGGGGGACGACGATACGTAATGCTCCCATACGTCGGGTTTTCAAAGACAGTTATAGATTTCAGAAATAGCTTCCAGACACAATTTTTAGGAAAGTTTTTTAGAAAAGAAAGTTTTCAAAAAACAACAGTTTTATAAGAAGTTTACAGAAAATATAAGTTTTACATAAAAAGTTTAGAAGAGATTTTCATAAGAAACCCAAAGCTTTCAGACAGAAAAAGAGTTTTAGTATAAAGCTATTTCTTTAACTTTGGTTTTAAAAACCAAATATTTTTATAACAGTATTTCAGTTTTTGTCCACTCACTTAGATCGTATAGCGGTCTAACCCCACACTCCCAGTTTCTTTGTTTTGCAGGAATACCCGGAGGACGAGCTCGAGAGGATGGATACTGAAAGCAGTCACTGAGGTGTTGAGTCAGAGTTCAGTCAAGTCAGTGTCAGTAAATGTTATGCATCATATAGCTGTTAATAAAGAATATTCATTTAAAAACTTATAAGAGTTTATTATTAAAGTTGAGTTATGTAATAAACTCGAGTTTTTAGTCTGTAAAGCATGAGATCTTGATGTTGAGTTGGACATCGGTCCCGTGCATGAGTTCTTATATAAGATAAGTTTAATATTGTTAGGAAGTCAGAGGCTCATGGAGATAATACAGCATATTCTCTGCCGGTAGCATCTCCCGGATTAAGGATGTTACATATATGTAGACCTGGCCACTGGTCCGGTCTCTGTAACACAAATGTGGAACCGGAAATCGGAACCGAACCGAGCGGTTCTAGTTTCCTACCTTTTTTTAATTTTAATAATGATTTTATAAAAAAAAATTAAAAAATTAGATTAAAAAATTTATTTAAAATTATGAATTTGAATTTAGATTACATTAATTATTTATTTATTTATTTGAATTTTATTAAATTAAAATAAAAACTTAAAATTATTTAAATATTAAAAGTGGAACCGTCCGGTTCCCATTGGAACCGAACGGTTCCAACGATTCGGCTAGGGTGAGAACCCTAATCGAACCGTACAAAACCGATTCCGATTCCGATTCAGTTTTGGTTTCGAACCGAAACCTTGGCCAGATCTAATTATATGGTCTCTCATAAATTTTATCAACAAGGTTTTAACAAAATCAAACTATCCTAATTTTGTGACTTTAATATGAATGTTATTAGTTTACCTGACTAACTAATTAATTGCAAATAATAAAACAACAAAGCTCTAATAATTAGTCGCCAACGAACATGATGATGATAAGCATGACCGTAACATATCATCATTAACCACCTTATAGATAATTAAAAATTAAAATCAAAACGACACCGTTAACTCCCCCATACAAATAACTAATCTCTCACTTTTTTCAATCACTCCTCTTTGGTAATTGTAAAATACACTTCAAGGCCCTCCATTTTCAATCCCATTTTCAACATTTTATCGAGAGAGAAAGTAACAGAGACTTTTTGAACACTGCTTAAGAGATGGCAACCAAAGTGTATATTGTGTATGTATTTCAAATCTCTCGCGCTCTATTTTTTTATTTTTTAAAATAAATAAATATGTTGTTTTAGTTTTTGATCGTTTTGTATATTCTTAATTGCTTTTTGAGTTTATATCTTGTGATTAGGGATCTGTTTGTGCTTTATATTAATTAACAGATGTCATTTTCACATTTATGTATTAATATTGTATGTTTTGGCAAAATTAGTATCGTTTTGCTCCTCTTGTTTAGTCACTAAGATTACGAATCGATGAATTGTTTGATCGGAAATGCAGTTACTGTAACTTGTTCTTAAGCGTTTCATAATTATTTTTGTTGTGTTTCCTGTGCTTTCTGTTTGCTTGTGTGCGTGTGTATTTGGTGATGAGATGAGAATGTCGATTATGTTGTAAATTGCTCTTGCTGAAAGAAACATTTTGGCTGAGAAAGCAAAAATGGATGCTGAAAATTCGATTTTTGTCTAAGGTTATGATCTTATGCGAAATTATTCAACTACTCTAATCTAAGCTTGGTCAAAGTTAGAGCAACTATGGTTCGATTCAACAATCACTTTTACGTCTGCAAATATGAATCAAAGTAAATATATCAAAACAATAAATAAAATCAATACAAGAATTTTGTTGACGGAGTGGAAAACTCGTGCGAGTAAAAAACCACTCCGAGTATATAGGCTACCAGCCAAATCTATTATAACGGAGAAAACTTATAGCGATGGTATAAGACTTATGGTGACAATTTCACCGACTCGAATATCTCTAAACTATAATAACTCGAAGAACTCTCTGAGCCCGCCCCAAACAGCCTTCTTTAGAACCTCTGAAGTCTCCGAGTGGATCAACCCTGCGAACTCGCAACTCTAGAATTCTGACTACCAATCTTCCTCCTTGAGAACTCTGAAGGCTTAGAAAATTATTTTATTACGGACAATGCTAACAAATATGGAACTACCAGATGCCAATTCTGCTAGTGAGATATTTATAATGAATTTTATATGTTGCGAGTATATGTTGAACATACATTGTAACAGGATTCTTTTCTATATTTTATCGATTTTGATAACCTGAAATTGGAGCTATCCGCTCCTATTGATTATTAATTAAGTAAAGGAAGGCGGAGACAATCTTTGATTTCTATCCAACTTCATTTTCTAATACATGCCAGTTGTTGGTAATCTAAGTTTCTCTTTGCATAATTATATAGCTAATTGTAGGGACAATTTTTGTTTGCCAAGACAATGCGTCTTTGTGTAGGCTTTTCATTTTGTGTGATTTAGAGTCAAAAGAGCATACAAGTATGTCTAGGCCAAATGTAGTTTGTGTTTCAGTCATCCCTTCCCCTCAGTTTATGGATATCATGACTTTACTATAATTCACAAGTGAGTGGTAGTTGATTACTCTTTTTTCATTTTCTTTTTTGGCTTGAATTGTAGTATGTTCTCTCATTGCTGTTGCCAGCATATTGTTGTGTGTTCAAACTCCAAAGGATCAAACGTTTGCGGCTCTATAACTCAGCATAGGTCCACATATGGTGAAAGATCAATTAAATTGTCTCTTGTGGATGTTAGATTATGCTTTTGACTGAATGCGCAATAAGAGAAGGTGTAGTTTAGTAGGGGGTATGTGCCCGTGTTTAAGCGATAGTACAAGTAGTTGCAGCAAGAAGGGGTGACCATTAGAAGTGACTTTTGCATGACTTTTGATGGTACTAAAAGAGACACGATAATTTGGCTTAGTATCTTGTTTTGTTGCATCTTGGTTTGTTCAAGAAATGTCAATGTTTAAAATGAATGGTTGGGGACTGACAATTTTTGGCATCATCAATGGTGCAAGCCACCATGTATGTATCTCCTGTGTCTGCTGATTATTGGTTCCTCGTAGGTGGCCTGTTCCCATTTTTGGTTCTGCAGCAAATTAATGATGGCTGTGGTTTTACTGGCTGACTTGGATAAGGGGTTGTGATGGGTGGTTGAGGGTCTTATTCCTCTCTCTGTCCTGGCTAAAAGCAAATTGGCATCTTAATGATGGCTGTGGTTTTACCAGCTGAATTGGTTAATTTGGGAATATGATCTGAATCTGTTTGGTTGCCACATTGGTTCAGACTTATTCGTCTTGCCCTTATTTGTATATGGTGTGTCAATGCTTGGTAATTGACCTTTAGTGGTTTAATGTTTCATCATAACCAGTTGCAGCAGTTAGGGTTTAACTTGGGACTTAGACCTGGCGCACTTGCTACTTGTATTAGAGGGAATTGTTAACTTTGACTATAATACCTTATTAATAATTGTGATGGTTAATTTAATTACTTACAGATATTTAATTTTCTTATGCTTTTGCGTTATATTTGATCTGTTAAGATGTTGTTCAGTCATCTTAAAATTAATGTTATATTTTGATTTGCATTTAATCAGTCCTTGAGCTTTATGCAATGTTGCTTGTTATTTTGCTATGATTATGCAACTCTTATGATCAAAGCTTATTGGTATTACAGGTACTATTCCATGTATGGACATGTAGAGAAACTGGCAGAAGAGATAAAGAAAGGGGCTTCATCTGTTGAGGGTGTTGAAGCCAAATTATGGCAGGTAATGATGTGTGTCATATTATTTATGGGTCACATTCTGTTTCAAAATGTATACCACCAAGTCTGCTATTTTGTTAATTGCATTGTATGTGGTTGCCTTCTTACTGAGAAAGGCTTATAGGTAGTATACTGTTTAGTTGGTTGGCCATAACTCAGGGTTCCTCCATGCTTTGATATCTATTGTTGTGGGCAAGTGGCCCAAGTATATCTGCTTCAAAGTTATAATTTTCTGCTGCTAATTTTCCATGAGTTGCAAACTTTGAAATTTAACATAGTAACGTAACTCTGTTTGTCCCAATGTCCTTTCTTAACATCCCGCCTAACTTAGTCATCAAAGTTAATCCATAATCCTTGTTTCTGACATTTATCTTATTTCACAGCCCAGAAGAATTGCTCCTTCATATTTTCTCTCTTATGTTTTTTCTTACCTGTTCTATTACATTAATAGCATGTCGTAGTTGATAACGATACCTGACTTTAGAAGCTATGTGGTACAGGTCTCTGAGACACTGCCTGAGGAGGTGCTTGGTAAGATGAGTGCACCACCGAAGAGTGATATACCCATCATTACACCCAACGAACTTGCTGAGGCTGATGGCTTTGTTTTTGGCTTCCCAACAAGATTTGGAATGATGGCAGCTCAATTTAAAGCATTTTTAGATGCAACTGGTGGTCTATGGAGAACACAACAGCTTGCAGGCAAACCTGCTGGGCTATTTTATAGCACTGGGTCGCAAGGTGGTGGACAAGAGACTACAGCGTAAGTTCCAATAACATAGTTGAATGGAAATTCCTTGATGAAACAGAACAAAAACTAAAATATTTATTAGATTTTTCACAGGTTGACTGCAATTACTCAGCTTGTTCACCATGGTATGATATTTGTTCCTATTGGATACACATTTGGTGCTGGCATGTTTGAGATGGAGAAAGTGAAAGGTGGAAGCCCCTACGGTGCTGGAACTCATGCTGGAGATGGCTCAAGACAGCCAACTGAGCTTGAGTTGGAGCAAGCTTTCCACCAGGGAAAGTATATTGCCGCCATCACAAAGAAACTGAAGGGAAGTGCTTAATTTCAATTTACTATACAAACATTATATGAACTTCTTCCATTCTTTTCGTCTCTAGAATTTATGTTTACTATATCTTCTGGTTTGCAAACGATAATTCTTGCTTTGATCAGTATATGCTTTTTTACGCGTGTTACACGGTGGTTTTTCTTTTTTATATATGTTAAATAGTGAAATATTAATGTCGTCTTCCTTTTTTTTCCCATGGCAAGGAAATGATTAGTAGGTTACTGGAAACATTTCTGCAAATCAAATCTATTGTTCGAAATTTGATTGTAAAAGTGGATTTTCGGAATGACTGCATGAAGAGTCGGTCCTTGGACATTTATTATATATCAACTAGACACTTACTATTCTCCTAACATAAACTCCAGGAACCTAATACGTACTGCATATTCCCATAAGCTACTTGCAAAAAGATGGAACAAACCAATTCAACTTTTCAACTTGTATCTTCTCAAAACACATCATTATACGCATGACTTTACTGTGAACTTCTACCTTTCTGCACCAGATTATGCCGAAAAATAAGTTAAATAAACAAATAGAAGCATTGGAATTTTGATTAACTTATCCTTAATGATAATTATGCTATAGCACTAGGGAAATTTGGAAGGAAGGCTTCCTTCGAATCAGCAGCATAATTAATTGAAACTTAATACAAATGATGGCTAACGAGTACATATGTACTTTTAGAGGAATCCGAAAAGATACTTGGATTTAAATACAAATTTCATGATATCGGTATATTTTCTCATGCCCATATGGCAACTATAAGTGCTAGAACAACTAATTAAACAACTTCAAGTGAAGCAGAATTCAGGATGTTTAGGGTATTCTCAAGGGTCGATTATGTTATGAAACTCCTCTTTCCCAGCTCATTTAGGTGAATTTGGATCCAGCGTTGAGTTTAGCGGTGCTAAATTTTTTATAATCTCCATTCATGCATACAAAATTTAACTCAGTACCAAATCTAAGTCTCATTTAAGGTTAATTCCCCTTATTCTTCGTAATCTTTTTTTTAATCTATTCATAAAACACGGTGCATTTATACCCAAAAAAAATTCCTTGTCATACTCCGCATAGAAAGAAGGACATATTACCCCGATATTGCCATATACAACTCTTATGAATAGCAATTAGAGAGGGTCATCAAATTAAGTAAAACAACTACAAGACCCAGGGAATTAACTTAATCGCTGTTGATTACCATATTTCTGAAGTTTTAGTAACGATCGTCTAACAAATTAATGTGTCATGCCTCAGAAGAAGTCTAAGATGTTATGTGGTGTCACAAAATTTTATGTATAAACATTACTTGAACTAACAAGCTTATGTGGCCAAAAAAAAAAAAAACAATATTGAACAGGTTTCCCATTGACTCTTTCTTCATTATCTTACGTTTTTCAATTATATGCCAAGAATCTTTCAAATTAGCAATAAATTTGTTTCCTACTGCTTGATGAATAGGTGCATGCACATGCACATAATACATTAATTAGACCCGGCCGGCGGTTCGGTTCCGGTTCGGTTCCGGTTCCACGAAACCAGAACCTAAAACCGAACCGGAACCGAACCGGTTCGGTTCCGGTTCGGTTCGGTTCTGTTTTTTTTTTTAATTAATTAAAATAAAAAAATGAGAGGAATCAAAGCTTAAATAAAAAAAAATTATTAATTAAAAAAAATGAGATTAAATTTATAAATAAAAAAAAATTATTACATTGAAGAGCTTGAACTTAAATTTTTAAGAATTTAAGTTGCCTACGTATCCTCCAAGGGTGAGAGGAATCAAAGCTCACGTAGTTCCATTACAAGTTTAAGACATATCCCCTTTGTAAATTATAATTTTACAACTATCAATCATCATTATCAGTTGATCCTTCGGCTCCGGTTCCGCTTGCACTTGTTGCAGAAGCATTATCGAACAAATTTTCAAAATCATCGGGGGCATCTTCTTGTTGTCTCAGATCAGCTCGAGTCCAATCATCCACACAAGCTGTTGCTTCTAGAGTGCTTGAATGTAATGAAGATCGCCTAGCTTCCAATATATTACCTCCCAAGCTGAAGGCTTGCTCAACCGCAACGGTGGAAATAAGTGCTGCCAAGATCTCTTTAGCAATAATAGATAAAACATGATATATATTTTGATGCCGGTTCCACCATTCAAGGATTTTAAAATTTTTACTGCATAAACTTTCATTAGAAAACTCAAAATTTGTAGATAAATAATTATCTAATTCAGGATTATTAGTTGTCGTATCCCTAGATTTTTTATTTCGTTGCAATAACCAACGATCCCCTGCGCTAAGTCTTGTTTGAATTACCGGTTCGCTACTACTAGATTGACATAATGTTCCTAAGTTATATCTTACAATATAATAATTAAATAAAATAATTAAATCACTTCTTAATTTCGTCATTATGCTCGTAATATCAATGTCATCTAATATTCCTAAATAACCATAGTAAGCTTGTAAACCACCATTCAAACCTTCTAATTTAAATCTAGGATCAAAAACAGCAGCAATAAGATAAAGTCAAGGAATTTCTCTAAAATAATGCAACCATTTTACCTTCATAACAGTAATGGTTTCGAGCAAAACAAGATCATTAGGGTCGTCACTGTCAACATGCTCATCGAGAGTGCCAACAATATTCAAACTCTCAAGAAGAAATAAATGTGCTGTAGGATAATAAACACCGCTAAAAACTAAAGTAGCATCATTAAATACTCTTAAAATATCTAAAAAAATTTCACAAATATCCCATTGACTAGGATATAGTGTGATATTTTGAACATGTTGAGAAAAAAAACTACATAATGCATATTTGTATTGAAATGCTTGACATAAAAGAAAATAAGTAGAATTCCAACGTGTTGGAACATCTCTAGAAAATTTAATCGGTTTAATACCATTTATTTTACAAAACTTGGTCCATTCTCTCCTAACTTGAGAATATGACCAAATACAGTTAAGTGTCATTTTAATTGGATCAAGGAAAGGAGATAATAATTTTAGACCGTCTTGCACACATAAGTTTAGGACATGACATGTACAACGAATATGAAAAAATCGACCCCCTAAATTTGGTTGACATATTTCTTTTAAATCATTGATGGATGCAGTATTTGCAGATGCATTATCAAATCCAATTGTTAAAATTTTTTCTCCTAAACCATATTCATCAAAAATTACCTTCATCATTCTATAAATATTATGTGCAGTATGTTGGTCATCAAAAACTCTAAATGCAATAAGTCATTTTTGCATGGTAAATGATGCATCAATCCAATGACAAGTCACACCCATGTATGAGTGTGTTTGCCAATGGTCACTCCAAATATCAGAACATATAGAAATACGACATTTCATCTCTTTAAATATTTCATTTAAAATAATTTTACCATCTTTATATAATTTGAAAATATGACGTTTTGTTGTGTTTCGAGTCATTCTACATGCAGCAGGGTTTAAAGCATTATGCACGTAATTAGTAAAATGAAGTTTTTCACAAAAGCTTAAAGAAAGATGTGTCATACAAGTTAATTTCGCAAATTCTTCTCTATTTTTTGCATCAGAATATTTAAATAAATCTACACTACTCGTACCTCTACTAGATGATGCGTACCTGGCCATTTGAGTCTGCGTCGTATCAATGCCAAATTCAACCGGATGATTTCTCCATGTGCTTGATCATATTGTCGTATCCACCAGAAAATTTATAGATAACCCCACAATAGTTGCAAATTGCTCGTTGTGAACCATCTTCTAGGCGTTCCAAAGTAAAATGAATTTTGAAAATATCGGAGGATTGAGCCTTAACTTCTCTTCTCCGTGATTGTGCACTGACACTAGGGCCGCTCTCTTGTGTTGGCATATTTGACATTATGTTCTCGGATGAGCTTGCAATTTTTTTTTGAGAAATTAGGAAGAAAAATAAGAAAATTGAATAATTGCGATGCGAATGATAACAAATTAACAACTAAATATATTGAGATTGAGAATAAGAATATAAGAGAATTGTATTAAAGTAAGATTGAGAATAAGAGAATTATAGAAAATGAGAGAGTTGAGATGAAATTATGAAAAATGAATCCTATTTATAGAATTTTAGAATTTTTTTTATACCAAAAATACCCCTAAATATAACCGTTTTATTACCGTTATTAGGGGTACATTAGTAATTTTTATTTTATATAATAAAAATATTTTTTTTTAATTTTTTTTTTGGCAGGGAGCCGTTTGGCAGGGAGCCAAACGGCTCCCTAGCCGTTGGGGGAATTAGGCCCCCAACGGCTAGTAGCCGTTGGGGGCCGTAGGGTTCCTGTTGGAACCCGACGGTTCCAACAGGAACCCGACGGTTCCAACCGGAACCGTCCGAACCGGTGGAACCGTACGTTCCACCGGTTCGGACCGGTTCGAGTTGGGGTGGAACCGTGGCCGGGTCTAACATTAATTATGCATGTGTGTGACTTGAACTAATGTGCACCTGTATAATTAATCAAGCTGCACATGCACCTGCAGAATTAATTTCAAGCATTCATTAATTCGCCAATGCACATCCTGCATACATAAATGTGATCCAAATTGAATTAGGCCCGGATTATGCATGTGTGACTTGAACTAATGTGCACCTCCACATGCGAGCAGTAACAATTTGTTTCCCATTAATGAATAGTCTTTTCAAAAAAAAAAATGCTTCATTTGATTCAGATTTTTCTCCATGAGTATTTCGAAATGATATATTGATACATTCAAAATGATGTTCGGGTGAATGAGAAATTGTCTCACAAAGTGCACCCATTCAGAATGAAAATTAAAGGAAATTAAGCTTGTCCTACATCTAGAAAGTAAATAAGCTTACAAGAGTTTATATATAGTTGCTTGATTATAGAGTGGTAAGAAGCTATAGATAGAGGCTCTCTCTACACACACGATTGTAGGGGTGCATTCGGGATTGGTTCGCCTTGAACTAATGTGCACCTGCACATCTTGCGTACACAAATGTGACCCAAATTGAATTAGGCCCGGGTTAGCCTTAGTTTTGCTAATTTTCTTTAATTTTTTGCTGGCTTTTCATCTATTATAACAGTAGCTTGCAGCCTATGATGTGCCTATAATGTCTTTATTGAATATGATATTCAATGAAAAGTTAATCCTCTTGTTATTATGAAATTAGAAGAATTTCCTCTTCTTTTTTCTTTTATAAACACACAACAAAAAGGTGTATCAAGGAGCATTAAACCGAGTTCCCTTTGGTAATTTTACAATGCTCCGAAGTTACCGGTTGTCATTTTAAACTGGGAAATAGACGCCCACATTGATCTTAAGCACTATTGTAGTAGTCGAATCTATTTCAAGGAGACTATTATCTATAGGATTCGACAGTTTTCCAATTTCAATTTCTGCACATTTATAACTGTTAATTGTAATATTTCTTGCGTAGTAATTGTTACTGTTTTGCTATTGCTAATTTCATTTTTTGTATCAAAAGTATCATATCAATTGTTTTTCACATTGTATCTCACATGTTGCTAAATAATAAACAATAAAAGTATATATAAGCTTTTCAACCCATTAGCTACTACTATAAATTTTCTCTATTGTGATCAAGAGAAAAGGCAAAGGAAACTCAAACGAATGAGGTAGTGATTTAAGAGTTGCACTTTAAATGGTGTTTTAGTGTTGTATAGCTTTTAATAAGTCACAACTGTGTGGAAACAATAAAATAGAAGTTCTTCTTGTTAAGAAAAAGTAAATGAGTATTTTTATAAACATTATTTTTAACGGCTATTTCCGTTCCAAAGGTATTATAGGGAATTTATCCCTAGATCAAATCTCCCCCAACTGTAAATTTATTTGGTTAGTGAAAACCACACAAACAATATTTTTTCAAACCCAGACTTTAAAGTTTGTCGGGTCGGGCCTATACGGATAGTACTTCATTCGGTCGAGCTTAACAAACTCTCAAAGCACGCAAAAAAGGTCATTCAATATGGTCGGGTCGGGTACCATCTGTTGGACAATTATGACCCATACCATCACTATTTGTGCAGAGCATGGTGTTGTTGTACAAGTAAACTATGTGACAAAGAAAATTGCTCTTTTATCATTTGTGATTGGATTACCGGGATATATAAATGATAAAAGTCCATATGATTAGTACCGGATTAATAAGATATGAGACAATATTAATCCACTAAGGTTTAATAATTAAATATCCCTAGTCTTAGTATTATCGAGACTGGACATTGATAATGCGGAATAGACTAGTATTACACTTGTGCGTGTTATGGAAGCGTAACGGCATAGTTCTCATATATTTGTGTATTGGATACTCATGCAAGTGTAATAGGAGGTTCTGTTTACCGATGGTACGGAAACAGCTTCGCTCTGGATAGACCTCTCAGAATCCCATTGGTAGTATGACTATGTGTCTATGGGAATCCGAATCAGGGTAGGTGTATTTGGTCTTAACCTGAGACTTGCATCGCTAATACTTGCGACAATCAGTATACTTTGCTTTTGGTCGTCCGGGGCTTTAACAGGTTCTGTGTACGCCTCTTCTGGGTATATTGAGAATCGTAGTGTATTGGGTGTGATGTCAAGATGAAAGCATCACTCCAGTCATATGGAGATGATGATAACGTAGGATACGGAACTAGTACTCTTTAGTACCGCAGTCATCGGGATAATATGACTAGGTCATGATTATCCGATTATAGAGACTAGTTACCAGAGATCTGATATATGATTCGTATAGGGCAGACACAATTCCAGCCCTAGGCCTAGCATGTGATATCGATACTGGATCGCAATACGCAATACTACGTATACTACGCCTGTTATAGATTATACATTCCTTAAAGAATATTTCTGGAGAATTGGGTAGGCACGGTGCTTTGCTAGAAGCCAACCATGTCTTGTAAATCAGTAAAAACGTGGTACGGGGTACGCACGTATTCGGATAATCCGATAACCGGATTTACTGCCAACATATCCAGGGATCTCATGGGTCGCTTCTCGAAGATTCACCGATGAGGTATGACTCGAACATAATTAATATGGGATTAATTATAAGAGAGAGAAAATTAATCTAGGACTAATTACGGCGAGATTTTATCTGAGATAAAATTCAATTAGAAGAGAGAGAACAATTAATTCAGAATTAATCGATTAAAATAATATATTCGATATATTAAATGAAATTAGATTTCATAACAGAATTAAAATTGGATTTTAATTCGGGCGAACGAATTAATTTAGAATTAATTCACGAGCGACTTTAATAGTAATTTTGTTAGGCATAATTATTTAATTAAATTTGATTTAATTACGTCGCAACTGAAAATTCGTTAATTCGAAATTAACGAACCTGAGCGCGGAATGTGTTTGCGGGCCCTCTCGAATTTTGAATCAAGTGGGGCCCACAAGTCACATCACAAGTCACATCACCTAGTCACTTTAATCAACTTTTAGTTGATGGAATTTGGTGGGTTGTTGATGACTTGTTCAACACACTAATGTGAGAGATGATTGACCTTTACCAACTTTGAGTTTGGTATATCATATTTTTGAGTTTTGGAAATCCAAAACAAGTCAACACTCATCACTCTTCCTCTCTCATTTTCAAGCCCAAACACACTATTCTTATTCTCTCCATCTTGGCCGAGAGCTTCAAGAAACCAAGGAAGAATTGTTGCAATTTTTCAAGTGCTAGCACACTCAAGGAATCATACAAAGGTGATAGGGAAACCTTTCCCAATAGTTTGGAATCCTTAGATCAAAGCTTGGAGCTTGATACATAACTTTGGAGGAGCTTGGAACAACTTCAAAGAGAGCAAAAATTTTATTTTCTACACATCCATCCAACCGAGCATTGTGATTATATTTCCGCTATACTTCTTTCTGTATTCACATTATTTTATGCTTGAAATGATCTTGGTTTGACCTTAGAAACCCAACAATGGTATCAGAGCGAATTTAAGCATGAAATTGGATTTAGGGTTTATAATCTTGATTTGGTTATATTGATTTGAGCATGATTTGATCAAATTGTTTGTTTGAGTATGTTTATATATTGATAACTTAGAGTTATGTATGATCAATTTTATGAAAAATTAATTGGATTAATTTTCCCCAAATTGAGTAGCTTGGCCGAATATGAACCCCTTTGTAGATCATGGTAATTTTTGTTTTTTAGACCATTGGATGTGTTTAAAGACATGATATATATTGATTTGTGATTTAATTGGATTGAAATAAAAATTAATGAAAAATTCCCATGATTGCCGTGAGCCTTGGAGAGCATGTTGGACTTGATTTTGCTTCAATAATGTTGGACATGTATTGATAATAATTAAGCATGATTAATTATGTAAATTGGTATTTTGGAAATTTTAATTTAAATAATTAATCATGGCTAAACACTTTAATTAATTAAATTGTGAAATTTGTAATATTAGAATTTAATTAATTAGGCTTAATTTGGAATTGGTCTAATATTGTTGTATTTGGGCCTAATGGGCTTGGTTGGGCCAAGTTGGTTTAAGACAATTGGATTGGATCCAAATTGGGCATAAAACCATTCCATTAAGTCTAAATATAATAAATGGGCCTTTTAAAATTAATTGGGCATAATGGGCCAAAATTAATTTTGCGGCAAATGGTGATTCCTTATTGGGCTTTTGTTGCCAAAGTCCATGCCTTAAGAAATTAATTAAAGCTCATTGAACTTTAATTAAATTGACATTGGATGTTAATTGGGCTTTGAGACCCATTAAGATTAGATTTAGAATCTAAGTCGTAAAGGCACATTATTAAAGTGTAATTATTTAATTTGGAAATAAATAAAGAATTAGTATTGAATACAAATTAAATCGGATTTAAAATTATAGTTCGATATAATTCAAGAATTCGCACTTTGAGTACTTATTCTTAAACGAGTTGGACTCACGCAAATCAAATCGTTGTTTGAACATTGGATGATCACTTAATTCAAAGATTAATTAATTGTATTAGATTGATTGAATAACATGCTTTGTGTGAATACATGGATGTGTTGTATGAATAATGTATATCGGATCGATATTAGATGGGTGAGGGCAATTTTGGAAATTGTTGTAATAAATTTAGAATTTATTAAATTGGACCTGCGTGTCCAGCCTTTATCTCTTGAATTTTTGTAATTTTCTTCTCACCAATTCCTCTCAATGTAATGAGGTTTCTTTGATGTATTATGTAATTGGGTAGAAGTTAGAATAGTGCTAGCCGGGGAGAGGAAATGAAGTGATTTGTTCTAGGAATAATTTGTGAGATATCCATCCGCATATCATTATTAATTTATTTATCGCGCCTTATTATGCTTTTAGAATGCATGCTTAAGGGTGTATGATGAGACGTAATCAAAGATAATTAATTGGTTTCCAATTACACGAAAAACCCTTAATCAAATATTAAGCGTTTTCCTTCCATTGAGTGATTCTCTCTCAAGATCCAAGATTGGCATTGGTTTGTTGGCCAAAGTCAAGACCTTTGTCCATCGCGGATGTGTTTGAATCATAAAGGCTTTGTTCCATATCGTACGTCTTGGGCAAGTTATGATTTGTTGGCCAAATTCAAAGTCACTTCTTGTTCATCGGCCTCGATTACGAAGCTTTCCCACTGTCAATGAGTCACACTTAACTAGAATCATTAAGCTTGTTGAGCCAAAGCCAAGGCTTAGTTGATTTAGAGGAAAAGGTTAGGCAATTTATTGGCATATATTGGATATATGTTTCGGACTTGGAAGTCCACCTACTAGATCTAGGAATTGGATGGGATCCAATTGATCTTAGAGATCTACCTAGTTATGTTTCATACAATTTGTTGGCCAAAGTCAAGGTTGTGTGTTATTTAACGGGATCCTAGCCCACTAGGAAACTACGGTTCCCGAGTACTCCACAGAGGGTTAGAGGCTCGTCGAAAAATAGTGGGAGGTAAGTATTAAATTTGCAATTTCGTTTAGATACTTGCCAATACGCGCTCATTTCATTTTTCGTCATTATTTAAATATAAATATATTAGTTGGAATAATATTCAATTGTTGTTTTAATTAAACAGTTGGATTGTATTCAAACTACTTCATTTATAGTTGATTATATAAATTGGATTATAGTAATCAATATATTTGAATTTAACCAATAAATAGTAGTTGATTATCTAGTTAGACTATAGAAATCATTATATTCGTTTGTACCCGAAATCGTTGATTGGATAGTTGGACTATTGGAATCAAGATAGCTGAAAGATTAGCGTTTAAAACATAATCCTGGGTGAAAATGTCTTTAAGCGGCTTCAATTTTTAGATTGGGAATAGAACTTCAGGATAGTCCTGGGAGCCAAGAAGTTACTCTATTTGATAGAGTGACATCTCGGGCCTGAGCCTGGAGTTGAGCAAATAGTGGAGCATGAGCTTTGGAAGACTCATTGTGATGATAACTTTAGTGCTCAATCCATTATGATTGCCGCAAAGACTCCTTGATTTCTTCGTCAGAACTAAGGATTAGATCCTTATAGTATGATATTGAAATTGAAGGATCTTCATAGATCTATTCTTAGATCTTAGAAGTACTAATTGCAAAAGAAAACTCTTGGAGAGTTAATGGCTATGCTCAAGGAGACAGAGCCAGAGCTTGCAAAAGGGCAAGAAGCGCAAGGCGCATCTTACTTCAACATCCCAGAAGGTCAAGGCTTGGCCGAAGGCTTCTAGGATGTGAATAAGGGCAAAGGCAAAATCATCACAGTCTTCTAGGAAGACAAATGACATATCCCAAGATGTCTGCCTAAACTGTGGCAAACGGGGTCACTGAAAGCGTGACTGCCGTATGGACAAGGCAGACATGAAGGAAGTGAAGGCGGGCAAGGCTTCGGCTTCAGATATGTTTGTTATAAACATGTCTATTGCTGGTTTTAAAATTGGATTTTGATTCTGGATGTGATATGTACATATGTACTGATGTGCGAGATCTGCTAATTAGTAGGAGACTGACTTCAGATGAGATCGATCTGCGAGTCGAAAATGGGACGAGAGTCGATGTTTTAACCGTAGAAACCTAAGTTTTGGAACTGCCATTTGGGCATATACTTAAATTAGGAAACTGTTACAATGTACCTAGTTTGACTAGAAATATTATCTCTATATCTTGTTTGACTCGTTGCGGGTATGCCTTTATATTGTAGAACACTAAGTGTTTTGTTTATAAAGTTGATATTGAGATAAACACATTAGATATGAATAACAGTATTTATATTTTGAATATAAATGAATCTCAAACATATAACATGACAAACAAATAGCTCAAACTGAATTAATCAGATGAGACTTATTTGTGGCATTGTTGTCTGGGACACATTAACAAGACTCGTATATCCACACTTTTCAAGAGTGGGTACTGGGATGGATTTGATTCTAATTCAAATGATGTCTACAAATCTAGTTTGTTAGGCAAAATGCCTAAAACACCTTTTACTTGGTAAAAGTGCAAGTGCCACCGATCTGTTTGCCCTCGTTCATAGTGACGTAAGTGGGCCCATGTCTAGCTAGGCTAGAGAATGATATGAATACTTCGTAACCTTTACGAATGTGGCATAGTGTTACGGTTATGTGTATCTTATGAAACACAAGTCAGAAACTTTCGAGTAATTCAAAGAGTTTCAACACGATGTATAAAAACAGACCGGCAAGAGTATTAAAACATCACGATTGGACAGTGATGGAAATACTTAAGCAATAATTTTCTCGACTATTTGAAAGAGTATGGTATTCTTTCATAGTGGACTCCTCCCGAAACACTTCAATTTGACGGTGTGTCCGAACAGAGAAATCGAACCTTGTTGGACATGGTAAGGTTAATGATGAGTCGCTCTGAGCTACCAATTTCCTTCTGAGGATACGCATTAAACAGTGCAATACTTATTTTGAATAAGGTTCCGTCAAAAGTCTGTTGGACAGACTCTATATTAGATATGAACAGGAAAGAAACCGGGTTTCTCATTCTTGAAGATTTGGGATGCTGAACATATAATTGAAAGTTTGGATGATACCAAACTAGAACCCAAATCGGATAAGTGCCTAATTTGTAGGTTGTCCTAAGGAAACCAAAGTATAGTACTTATACAACTCACAAGAGAACAATATAATTGTTGCTCTCCATGCGGTTTTCCTAAGAGGAATTCTTATATGCAGTGGTAAGTATGAGGAAAGTAGAACTTGATGAAAATCGGAGTGATACTATTCCTATCACAGAATCCTTAACGGAATATGAACAGTTCATCAGGGATGAGACTGTACCACAATCTTCGAATACACAAGAACCGCATAGGTCGGAGAAACTCAGAGAACAACCTGAGAGGTATGGGTTTCTGATCTCACCTCTTGTAGACATTAGTCTTATTGAGGGTACTGAACCGACTATGTATGAGGAAGTGATACAAGGTATCGACTCCTTTTATGGCAAAGTGACATGAAGTCCGAATTGTATTACATGTATACAACCAAGTTTGGACATTGGTTGATGTACCGGAAGGCATTATGCCTGTTGGTACTAAATGAGTCTTCAAGGAAGACATACATGGATGGCAACATACAAATGTACACAACTAGCCTTGTACAGAAAGGGTATCGTCAATGAAATAGTGTCGACTACGATGAAACTTTTTCACCTGTTGACATGATTAAATCCATTCGGATAAGGCTTGTTAATGTTGTATATTTCATTTATGAAATATGGCATATGGACGTCAAAATCGATTTCCTTAAACTGAAACCTTTTAGAGGATGTTTATAAACATCCTAACGGTTTTGTCGTACAGAAACATGCAAATAAGGTTTGCAAGTTAAATCGATCCATTTATGGATTGAAGCAAACATTACGTTATTGGAACTAATGTTTTGATAAGATCATAATGATATATGATTTAATTCAAAACGAATATAATTCTTGTGTATATAAGAAGGTTAGTGGGAGCGCACTGACAATGATTGTCCTATATAATGATGATATATCATTTCTTGGAAATGACATTCCCATAATACAATCGGTGAAAGCTTGGCTTTCATGAAAATTCTCCATAGAATACTTGGGAGAGGTAACCTTTATTCTAGGAATAAGGATTTACTGGGATAGATCTAAAAGTTTTTGGCACTCTCCGAGAACTCGTACATTGAAAAGATATACGTGAGCTGGTGTTTCATAGGCTTTGAGCATATGGAGTCACAATCAGGCCAATCCAGATGATGGTCACTGGATTGATGTTAAGAACATCCTTAAGTATCTTAGATGAACTAAGAATGCTTTCTTAATCTATGGAGAAGGAGAACTTGAAGTGACTGGGTTCACCGTTGTAAGTTTCCTAACCGACAAAAATGACTATAAGTCGTAATAAGGGTACTATATAGTTTGAATAACGGAAAAGTGAGCTGGAAATCTTCCAACCAAGATACAGTTGCCGAATAAATAACAAAAGCGAAACATTGCTGCAGCTGAGGCAGCAAAAGAAGCATTTAGGATCTATATAATCCTAATTGGATTAGGTGTAGTTCTTTTAGTAGCTGAGCTGGTCTACAACACAGGCTAATGAACCGTGGTCTCATCAATGATCCAAGCATATACTTCAACTATTTCATCTGATTCGTCGGATCATACATCGTGGTGATGTGAAGATCGAATAAATCGCATCAGATGATAACCTTGCAAATCCGCTGACGAAAACTGTTTCTCAGCAAAAGTTTGAGCGACCAGTACATAGTTCAGGTGTATGACACTTGAGTGATTGGCTACAGGCCAAGTGGGAGATTGTTGGACAATTATGACCCATAACATCATTATTTATGCAGAGCATGGTGTTGTTGTACAAATAAACTATATGACAAAGGAAATTGCTTTTTTATCATTTGTAATTGGATTACCGGGATATATAAATGATAAAAGTCCATATGATTAGTACCAGATTAATAAGATATGAGACAATATTAATCCACTAAGGTTTAATCATTAAATATCCCTGGTCGTAGTATTATCGAGACTGGACATCGATAATGCATAATAGACTAATATTACACGTGTGCGTGTTATGGAAGCGTAACGACATAGTTCTCATATATTTGGGTATTGGATACTCATGCAAGTGTAATAGGAGGTTCTGTTTACCGATGGTACGGAAACAGTTTCGCTCTGGATAAACCCCTCGGAATCCCATTGGTAGTATGACTATGTGTCTATGGGAATCCGAATCAGGGTAGGTGTATTTGGTCTTAACCTGAGACTTTGGTTTTGGTCGTCCAAGTCTTTAACAGGTTCTGTGTACGCCTCTTTTGGGTATACTGAGAATCATAGTGTATTGGGTGTGATGTCAAGATGAAAGCATCACTCCAGTCATATGGAGATGATGATAACGTAGGATACGGAACTAGTACTCTTTAGTACCGCAGTCATCGGGATAATATGATTAGGTCATGATTATCCGATTATAGAGACTAGTTACCAGAGATCTGATATATGCTTCGTATAGGGCAGACACAATTCCAGTCCTAGGCCTAGCATGTGATATCGATACTGGATCACAATACGCAAAACTACGTATACTACGCCTGTTATAGATTATATATTCCTTAAATAATATTTCTGGAGAATTGGGTAGGCACGGTGCTTTGCTAGAAGCCAATCATGTCTTGTAAATCGGTAAAAACGTGGTACGGGGTACGCACGTATTCGGATAATCCGATAACCGGATTTACTGCCAACATATCCAGGGATCTCATGGGTCGCTTTCCGAAGATTCACCGACGAAGTATGACTCGACCATAATTAATATTTGATTAATTATAAGAGAGAGAAAATTAATCTAGGATTAATTACGACGAGATTTTATCTGGGATAAAATTCAATTAGAAGAGAGATAACGATTAATTCGGAATTAATCGATTAAATTAATATATTCGATATATTAAATGAAATTAGATTTCATTACAGAATTAAAATTGGATTTTAATTCGGGCGAACGAATTAATTTAGAATTAATTCGCGAGCGACTTTAATAGTAATTTTGCTAGGCATAATTATTTAATTAAATTTGATTTAATTACGTCGCAACGGAAAATTCGTTAATTCGGAATTAACGAACATGAGCCCGGAATGTGTTTGCGGGCCCACTCGGATTTTGAATCAAGTGGGGCCCACAAGTCACATCACATAGTCACTTTAATCAACTTTTAGTTGATGGAATTTGGTGGGTTGTTGATGACTTGTTCAACACACTAATGTGAGAGATGATTGACCTTTACCAACTTTGAGTTTGGTATATCATATTTTTTATTTTTGGAAATCAAAAACAAGTCAACACTCATCACTCTTCCTCTCTCATTTTCACGCCCAAACACACTCATCTTCTTCTCTCCATCTTGGCCGAGAGCTTCAAGAAACCAAGGAAGAATTGTTGCAATTTTTCAAGTGCTAGCACACTCAATGAATCATACAAAGGTGATAGAGAAACCATTCCCAAGAGTTTGGAATCCTTAGATCAAAGCTTGGAGCTTGATACACAACTTTGGAGGAGCTTGGAACAACTCAAAGAGAGCAAAATTTTTTTTTCTACACATCCATCCAACCGAGCATTGTGAGTATATTTCCACTATACTTATTTCCGTATTCACATTATTTCATGCTTGAAATGATCTTGGTTTGACCTTAGAAACCCAACACCATCAGTACTTGCCTCACCTCAGAATATCTCCTTAGAGAGAACACTTCATCACACACTATGGTCGGGTTATTCCTTCATCCTTCCTCTTACCTCTGGGCTTTTTGGGCATTTCTATCTATCTGGTTAGGTAGTACTACAATACCATCAAACATTCCTTGTGATAAGGGCTTATAAAAAAACCATCATCAACATCTATCACATTGTTAATAGTAGTAGTGGTGGTGGTGGTAATAGTAGTAGTAGTCGTAGTAATAATAATAATAATAATACAATAACAATAATAATAATATCTCACACACATATACATATTCGTTACATATCAGGGTTTAGGAGTGGGCCCATATGTGGTTGGTTAGGTGGAATCCATGGTAGGCCCCAAAAGTTATATTTTTCACACACACATATTCATTACATATCAGGGTCTAGGTATAGGCCCACATGTGATTGGTTAGGTGGGATCCATGGTAGGTCCCAATATATATATTTTTTACATACACACATATTCTTTATATTTGATAACAATAAATATATCATAGCCTAGTAGTAACTATGCGCGCACACACACACACATATTCATTACATTTGATAACAATAAATATAATATAGTTTAGTGGATAGCCTAGTGGTACTAACACACACACATACAAATATATATTAATTACTTTATTATTATTATTTTATTTTTTGAAATCGTTGGAAACACCACTGCCAAACCACCCATTTCGGACTTAAGCAAAGCAGGTAAAACCTCTGGTTGTCCTAGGTTTTTACAAGAAACGCACTCTCTGGATTTGAACACAATACCACAAGGTGAGATCCTAAACCATACACCATCAAGTCACCCCCCTTCGGGATATATATATTCATTACATTTGATAACAATAAATATATATATTATAGCCTAATGGTAACTATGCGGTGCGCGCACGCACACACATATTCATTATATTTGATAATAATAAATATATCATAGCAATATTGAGGTCAATAGTTTAAAATATACCAATTGCATCAATTTGTATAATTAAATATAAATGATGTGGGCTTAGATTGGGTCAGCTATTGGGTATTATCAGGGTTTAGGTACACACACACACACACACACACACACACACACACACACACACACACACACACACACACACACACACACACACACACACACACACACACACACACACACACACACACACACACACACATTACATTTGATAATAAACATATTATAGCTTAGTGGTAACTATGCTACACCTTCAATCTTGAGATCAAGAGTTCAAGACATACCAATTATATCAATTTATAGAATTAAATATAGATGATATGGGCTTAGATTGGGTCATCCATTGGGTGATATCAGAGTTTAGATGTGGGCCCACATGTGTGTTAGGTGGGATCCATGATAGGTCATAATATATAAATTTTTTAACACAATCGACTTTTTATGATGGTTTTTTTAAGAACCGTCATAAAAAATACTTTTTTATGACGATTGTAAAACCATAATAAAAAGTCATCTAGAATCGTCATAAAATATCTTTTATTTTATATTAAAAAAAAATAAATATTTTGATTTTACCGACCGAACTATATTCGATCGGTAAACACAGTGCATTTAAAAATATTTGTGAGACCAATATAGGTGGTTACATTGGCTTTCGTACCACCCAAATACGGGTAGGGATGGTAAAAAAACCTAGGCCGGGCCCTAGAAGTAGAGGCCCGGCTCGGGCTCAGGCTCGAGCTGGACTTAGAACATCAAGCTCGGGGTTAAAAAATAAATTATATATATATATTATATATATAAATTTTATTATTAAAAAATCGGACCGGGCCTTTCCTGGGCCCGGGCTTAAAAAAACATTCATGGGCTCGGGCCGGACCTGGGAAAAGCCCGACCCATTGCCACCCTTAAAGGTGGGCACACATATTTAAATTAACAGATAAATAGATGATTTTCTTCTATTTGCCTTCCAATGAAAGCTTAGAACATTAAGCCAAGGCCCGGCCTGGCCCGCGCTTAAAACATATATTATATATATTTATATTTATATAATAAATTATATATATATATAATTTTTTTATTATTAAAAAATCGGGTCATGCTGGACTTTTCCTGAATCCGGATTTAAAAAAAACATTTCTGAACTCATGCCGAGATTATCAAAATCCGGGCCCGGAAAAAAACCCGACACATTGCCACCCTCAAAGGCAGACACACATATTTAAATTAAGAGATAAATAGAGGATTTTCTTCTCTTTGCTTTGTTTGACAATTATGACCCATATCGTCACTATTTGTAAAAGACATTGTGGTTGTTGTACAAATTAACTATGTGATAATGGAAATTACATTTTATCATTTTGTAATTTGATTACTTAAATATATAAATGATAAAAGTCCTTATGATTAGTTCCGGATTATAAGATATGAGACAATATCAATCTATAAAGGTTTAATCATTAAATATCCCTAGTCGTAGTATTATGGAGACTGGACATCGATAATGCAGAATAAACTAGTATTGCATTTTTGTGCGTGTTATGGAAGCGTAACATCATAGTTCTCATATATTTAAGTATTGGATAGTTATGCAAGTGTGATAGGAGGTTGTGTTTATCGATGGTACGGAAACAGCTTCGCTCAAGATAAACCCATCAGAATCCCATTGGTAGTATGACTATGTGTCTATGGGAATCCGAATTAGGGTAGGTGTATTTGGTCTTAACCTGAGACTTGTATCGCTAGTACTTGCGACAATCAATACGCTTTGGTTTTGGTCGTCCGGGACTTTAACAGGTTCTGTGTACGCCTCTTCTGGGTTTATTGAGAATCGTAGTGTATTGGGTGTGATGTCAAGACGGAAGTATCACTTCAGTCATTAGGAGATAATGATCACGCAAGGATACAGAACTAGTACTCTAATGTGTTTCAACCATATGACAAGGTCATGATTATCCTATTAAAGAGACTAGTTGCTTGTGATCCGATATATGTTTCGTACGGGGCATACACTATTTTTAGCCCCAGGCCTTGCATGTGACATCCGATACTGGATCGCAATACGCAATACTACGTATCGTACGCCTGACAAAGATTATATATTCCTTTAAGAATATTTCTGGAGAATTGGGTAGGCACGGCGCTTTGCTATAAGCCAACCATGTCTCGTAAATCGGTAAAAATATGGTACAAGGTATGCACGTGTTCGGACAGTCCGACGATCGGATTTACTGCTAACATATCCAGGGATCTCATGGGTCGCTTCCCGAAGATTCACCGATGACGTATGATTCGAACATAATTAATCTAGGATTAATTGCGGAATGATTTTATCTGGGATAAAATTCTATTTAGAAGAGAGAGAACGATTAATTTGGAATTAATCGATTAAAATAATATATTCGATATATTAAATAAAATTAGATTTCGACGCGGAATTAAAATTGGATTTTAATTTGGGCGAATGAATTAATTTAGAATTAATTCGCGAGCGACGTGAATAGTAATTTTACTAGGCATAATTATTTAATTAAATTTGATTTAATTACGTCGCAACGGAAAATTCATTAATTCGGAATTAACGAACCCGAGCCCGGAATGTGTTTGCGGGCCCACTCGGTTTTTGAATTAAAGTGGGGCCCACAAGTCACATCGCAAGTCACTTTAATGATGAAAGTCTTGTCACTTTTATGATTGACATCTAGTCACTATTGGTGATAGGAGTAGTTGGAAGCATTTATTGCTTTTTTCCTCCAAATTTGCTTTAGCCTTTTTTGGAAAAGGATATACCAAATTTTGGCTTTGACTTTTCATAAGTGTAATTGATTTTAGAAATCAAATATATCAAAAGCCAAAAAGCTCTCTTCTTTCTTCCTTTGGACGAACTTCACAAGGCATTTTAGGGAAAATTTTATTGTAATTTTTTCCAAAGCTAGCACTTGAAGAATCACTCTAAGGTGATAGGGAAACCATTCCCAATAGCTTGGTATCCATCTCAAAGCTTGGAGCTTGGACATCAACAATCAAAGAGAAGTTCTTGGAGCACTTCTCAAAGGAAAGTTTTGTTATCAATGCATCCTATATCCGTTCAAAGTGAATATTTTTCTGCAACTTTACTTTGAGTATACACATGTTTCATGCTTAATATGATCTTGGGATGACCTTAGAAACC